>JAIUZE010003412.1:0-12417 GCA_022085475.1 Heliosperma pusillum | reverse complement strand
TAACTCCGGGTTCTCCCAGTCATATCACATTAAACGTACATAGAAGGAAATACAAAAGTAAAATCATGCATATATAGATATACATGTGAGATACGATAAGGATAGATAGGCAATTCGATAAATAATTATAAGAGCATATGGAATACAAATCCGAATCCATCATGTTATTCAAAGACTCGGGGAAGACACTCTTAGGCAGCCGAATACGCTCACTAGGGCTTGCATCTCACCGTTAGCGGTATAAGATTGATAAGATTGAGACTCGACAGACAAACCAAGTCAAGTCATGTGATGATCTCAATAAATCCAACATATTATCATCCATTCACGAACCACGACATTGACGGTGTCCATCATGCAAGGACCATGAACAATATCAGAAATCCCGCATTCAAAAAGACACACAGCGACATCCTCTCACGGTTAAATGAAACCACTAGCATCGTGTACATGGCAAGTATGATTACCGGCATCCACGGATAAATATTTTCCCTGAACTCATACAGATCAACATTTCGTATATGTAGAACTAATTGTTTCCCCCTCCTGTAGAGGGAAAGAATTGAGGGCTGGAAAGGGGGGTAGAGGTGAAGAGAGAAGATGTCTAAATACTTGGGAGAGGGAGAAGAAAAATTCGAACGACGATTAAATACCCTTCCTATTCTAATCTGGCCAGAATCCCGACATCACATTTTCCCGGTTCGACATGCGATGACGTTTCGCATCCAAGGCTCGGTCAATCAATAGACGCCGAGTACCCCAAATTCCGTAGATCAATTCACGAAAGAGGCGGAAAAGAGCACAAGCCTCATAACAAGCGGTACGCTACATGCAAATAACACCACCTCGCAAGTACACAACATTTGACGGCCGGGTCGATCAACGCATCGCGTTCAACTCCCAACAACGTCGTCGTATGCCCACTAACACATGCAATTAAGCAGTAGGATACCTCCCCGTTCCGACATTCCAGCCTTACGAACGTGGAGGTAGCCAAGGGAATGAGAGTACAAAACACATAACAAAATAGTGCTCAAACCGTATCATTTGTAAAAACCGACTCAAAGTGGGACATATCAAAAACCGTCACAAAACATGAGAATAGGGAATTATATAAACTTAACTATGATAAAATGAATCAATACATGATACATAAGCATTAGAACAAGTTTATGAAGCATAATGAATAAAACATAGATCACCTCTCCAAAACAACGTTGTTTGGAAACCAACGAAAACAAGGGTCCACTTCAAACGGTCATAACTAGAGTTCTAGACATGCAAATGCAGAAATTCCAACTGGAGGTGATAGCTTATCCTCTTACGGTTCCAACGGGATGTCACAAGCCCAAAGCAAGCAAGTAACGAAAGAGATATGATCATTTTACGAAAAGGGGTCAGTGCAGGAAAACTGCAGTCGGCCGCGCATAACGCAGCCAGCGCCACCACGATGCAGCCTGCGTCCTACGACGCAGCCTGCGTCCTACGACGCAGCGTGCGTCCCACGATGCAGCCAGCGTCATACACGGGATTCAGGCACAATCAAATCCCAACAAGTTATCAACCAAAAATCCTCATTTATCATCACAAACCATCAATTCTCATATCAATTAACAACTAACAACAACCAACAACAACAACACAAGTCCTAAGCATACTAACCACAATCTAAATACGATTACTAGCCTAGAAAACACATAAAACACGTAAATGATATCGAGTAACCCTTCACCGTTACCTTTTCGCGTCTTTAATCGATTTCTAAACCTTCCTAGTCTCCACCTACATACAATTAGATAATAAAAGATGAATATCATTCAACTTGAGAAAGACGGATAATTTAAAAAGCGAGAAAGACGGTAATTTTATTACCAATACGGATAGAGGAAGCTAAGAGGGGAAGAATAAGACGAACTTACGTAAATTTGAGCGAGAAATGAGCAAGATATGACGATTATAAGCTTGGATCAAAAATGGAGGCAAGGTTTTGGTTTTCTTAAGGAAGAAGGAAATTTGAGTTGTGTGAATGAAAAATAGGTTAAAGGGAGGTAGTATGAGGGAGTATATGTAGGGTGAGTAAGTGGAAAAGTCAAGAAAAAGTCAAAGTCGCCTTAAGACGGGATTCACATGGAATCTTGCGGAAATTCCAAATACGAACTCGGAAATTCTAAATTCGACTCGGAAAATTAAATTCTAAATTAAAACTAAATTTCACTGAAAAGTATCCGTAAAATATTTTCACTATAAAAATAGGGTACATTTACGGGTGTTACAACAGTTCATATGTCGAGTTCTATCTTATCAAGTGTATGCCATTAACGGTGAGATGCAAGCCCTAGTGAGTGTATAGTTGCCTAAGGGTGTCTTTGCCGAGTCTTTCTATAATATGATGGTTACGGCTTTGTACTTCATATGCTCTTATCTTTACATATCGAATTGCCTATTTATCCTTCTCGTAATTCACATGTTTATTTATATATGTATGCTCTTACTTTTGTATTTCCTTTTATGTACGTTTAATGTGATATGGTTGGGAGAACCCGGAGTTACTCCCCACTGATTGTGGCGTTCATGTTTTTCATGGATGAACAGGTTGCTTGATTGGATGGCATTTTTCTTGGTATTTTGGGTTCGGGTGTGAGTTAGCGGCGTTGTCCCTGAATGAAACACCTCTAGACGTTATTTAGCTAGTTTGCTAATCACTTTGACATTGATAACATTTTGAGAGACTTCGTCTCTTTGTTGTATTTAATACTTTGGTTTGTAATATTTGACACTCCTCGTATTTTCTATTGCATGTAAAAGGTTTTTAAAATACTGTATTTTTCGCTTTATAAATCACATGCTTGTTATGTTTTATTTCCGCATTCGCGAGGGTTGTCACATTTCGTCACGAGTTCTTAAAACTCAATTGATCAACCATTTAACAAATGATGATCATTCATAAGAGGCTCTTTCAGGGAGATATCCTCGCAGGAGTAAAATATACTTCTCCTTTAAACATTTATCAAAGTAGAACAAGATAATTAATCATATGCATGCAAATGATATGTAACTAATTCTAAACAACATAGTCGTTAATAATGCAATAATAATAATGTATATATCAAAACTAAGATGCAATGTTGAACTTACTCTCTATATGCACATGATAATGACTCAAAATGCAAATTATACAGTTTCTTTTACAATATTCATAATTTCAATTGACTTCAGGTCAATAGATGGACTTCAGGTCCATGAGCTCATTTATAATCAAAGATTATATGTCGACAATCAAAACTAGGACTTGCATATAATATCCTCATTTTCTAGTCTATTAAACTCCGCGCGCAAATGCATATCGGTTCCTTAACCATATGGATATGATTTCAACATCTCGCGATATTGTCATTACTGATTAGTGATATCTGAATATATATGGTACCATTCCTCTTCTTTATAGGCCATCGATTATCATTCAGATTTCCATGTCACTTAAGGGACATACAAATTTCTTAACTCCATAAGAGTACCAACTGCTCATACTTGTCATTTTCTTATTATTTGAAATATGTGAACCGATATGACTTCCACACTACATTCCATGTGTAGTTATTGTTCAATTTGACAAGAATTTCAATTTTCATAACATATAATATCTATGACTAATTTATAGCACGCTATACCACAAATAGGGCTAATCTGTCTATAATTAAATCATACATCCCAATGTAATGTCACATTTAGACAAGGTGATCAAACTGATATCGTAATACATCTTCATAACTAAATGAATGCCATCATTTTTAATTTTATGAACCTCTATTTGATGTATTTTATATTGAAAACAAACCGCTGAACTTCAGGTTCAGTTGAGGATAACATACTTGTCTGTTTTTACCAGCTTTTCCTTATCATTCTCCCCCTAAGGTGGTAAAAACTATCAATAACAGATAGATTTAATGGGCAATAAATTATTATATTCACCTTAGATCTAAATTTCTCATATCACCGATGAGAATTTATATGGACATTTTTGTATAATAACAAAATATTTCGGGGAGTAACTTATAAATATATAATACAGTTGGATTTCTAATGTGCCGAATTACAATGCCCAATTTGGGAGATCAACGATTTTATATAATAATCAAAATGTGATTGCTGATCACAAGAACTACTCAGAAAAATCATTATGTGGCTACAAGCCATTCAATAAAGTGTCAATCCATACACGAACATTTAAGTTCTTTATTGAACTTCTGAGTAATGTTTATATCTCTAATATCAAATATACTCAATCTCACTGTAGTGTCTTGCCTTTAATGAAATTTCTACACGAGAAAGTTTCAGCACTTCTCTTTTCTCTCGGATGAACTTCAGGTTTATCAAAACGGATATAATAAGAATCCAGATGGCCTCAATCGTCACATCTCAACAATTTAATGTCAACTTTCTTAGTTTGCCCAAAAATTATCATGGCAACTTACATAAGCACTTGGACGTGTCTAGATAGTATAATTTATGACACGCCACTTTCTAATTGACAATTCAACATGCTCAACTTCTGGTTAACAATTTCGCATATGAATTCAAAATAATTCCTCTGTCTCTGGCCCGATAAAATAGATGTGACATAAGACACTAACTAATGTCTTATTTATATCGCAATATTCCTTTAGGGAATATTATACATTGCTCTTTCTTGTAGTATGAACACAAATCATACATCAAAATTCCTTTTAGGAATACAAAACTTAGCCGATTCTTAAAATAATCTCAGTTAAACTCAATTAATAATGTATCAGTCCCGTCAAGGGTGGTGGTGAAATCAACGAATCATAGTGATTATTCTTTTCATAATATTAAATAATTGATCACATGTCACTTGTATACGAGATACTACACATAGTGTTTTAAGCACTTATACGATAATGTGTCTACATGACTATATTATTTGTATGAATGACAAATATATTTCATACTCAAAACATGATATCTCATTCGCTTCAGGGAATGATTTTGATTCGATTTGATATGATTCTCAACTTTTAAGAGTATCTCATATTTTGCAAATATTCATGTACAAACATTGAGTTTATTCTTAATTATGAAATTCAAATAATACTCACAATATGAAATGTGATAATTTATAAACATTGTGAACTTCAGGTCACAGTTTCAATATCTGTAAACATTATGAACTTCATGCCATAATTTAGTATATGTAAACACTATGAACTTCTGGTCATAGTTTCAGTATCTTTAAATATTATGAACTTCAGGCCATAGTACGAATATTAAAATTTCAACTCGTATATCACTTTCCTTTTCTCATATCGAATTTCGAGTATATGTGTCACATGAATCTTTCAATGAACTGATTTGGCTCAGTAAGTCTACATCACTAAGCTCAATTTAGACTTCTTTTACATGGCTCAATAATGTCATGTTCTCAATCTCTGCTACAGGCAGAGTTTTTATGAGATGTCACATTCACTTCAAAGAATGGACCAAATTTCAAATCTATTATGCCGTTCAACTTCAGGTGAACAAGAATCAATTCAGAAATAATTTATCCTTTTATAAAGACCGCTTTATCCATTTGAAACCCAAATGCAGTTCATAAATCGCAGCTATGAACTTCTGGCCACTAGCATTTACATGTGGACTTCTGGCCACTTACACTTCAAAATATGAATTGATGAGACGGTGTTAAATTATTCTTACACACCTTTAAAACCTTGAACTTCAGGCCAAAGTTATAATATGGACATATCTGCTCATCTTTATAAAATAAATCTTTTGGAACTTCAGGTCCAAAAATTATATGATATGTCCTTTTCCAAAAATTAAGTCCAATAATATGTAAATTATACAAGATTAACTTAGTTATCATATTAAAACAATAACTCTTCGTTTCTCGATGACATAAGAATATCAAAAGCGGTAAAATTGTAGGCAATTCAGGATAATGTGAGTTATTTCCCATACGATCTTTAATATAATTAACAAAATAATTTATGAACAAGCGGAAATAACTGAGCAAAACTGGTCGATAAATATGATATATATTATAAACATACAAAATCAACCCATATGTTGTTAAACTCAAGTAACATATCTATGAAACGTACATGAATTGTACGGAAATAATCATCATAGTTCATTAATTCGGATTGTATATATATGCAAACAAGATTATAATCATCGTGATCCTTTATAAATTATCTTCTTTGATTAATTTTATTAGCTATTGGGCTGTTACATATTACGACACATAATTAAGTTTAAAACCCAAACTTACTAAATTATTTAAACCATATGAATCATAATGATTAATGAACTAAGTAAATAATTAAGTATACATGGAACTATGGAAGACAATCACCACATAGAAGCAGATCGATTAAACAATAAGAATCATAATCAATAAGTTTGGTAAGAGATATGACCGCAAAATTTTGTTCTTTTGTTCGTATTAGCAGGTTTGCAGCAATTAAGGAGTATCTCATAGTTCATAGTATTAATTAGAACAATGTTACGTGAAATTAATAGTTACCGTACGGACAGGTAAACATAAATTAAATATAAACAAAATATTGATGCAACAGTTGATCGAAGCAATCGAGAAATCAATGTTACAAAATCAATGAAAATTGTTTCATAAGCATGTGGCAATTTAATATTATGCTTTGCATGCAATAATCGTTTGATTAATTCTTAATCCTTAATTCGTAGATTCATAGGTTTTCACGAGTAGTAAATCTGTAAACATACCTTAAGTAAATAATAGAATAAGATCTGATATGAACCTCCATATTATCATATTTGAATAATAATTATTTACCGAATTGGTTAGGCTCGTGCTGATAACGTGTTGTGAAACACAAGGAGAGATAATTATAGAGAGAAGGTAGAGAAAAAGTAAGGGAGACGGATCTGTGTTATTATTCCATTATAAGGGGTATATATACACATACAATAGAGGTAGAGTTTCCATAAGATAATATATTCTAGTATACATATAATAATATTTCATAACAACATCAATTTTTGTATCAGAGCTTCGGCTCTTGATTTTCTTAAATCCAGACGATCCTAAGTTGGATAAAAAAATGGAATCCTACAACGATGATATTTTCTTCATGTTGAGACGGTCACGAGAAATTGAGTATCTAAGGATTGGAATAGAAGATCTGGCACGTTGTACTACGTGTCATAGATTTGGACATTCATATATTTCTTGCCCTAATGAAGATTACATATCCTTTGAACAATATCGATGCTTTGAGCGTTTACGAACTCAAGGTCGAGTTATTTTGCCTAAGGTTGCGAACACATCAAAAGTACAAGAGGAAAAGGTGGAGTCTTTGGAAAGTATCGAAGCCAAAGAGGAGACTTTATTCTTTTGTCAAGAAATTCATATAAAAGGTAATTCTTCTTTAAATTTTTATTTGCCGCATATATATGACGATTATGGTGATGAGGAACCATTGAATGTTGTTGGCTTCAAAGTTTCAACTCCTACAGGTTTTTATGCAATCGATTTTCAAGAAGAAGAGTGTTATCAATCTTCACTTGATAAATCCATTGAAACAAAGCTATTTGGTGGAAAATATTATTCCTTGTTGAATTCGATTCCTATGGATGTTCAAGATGATCTTTCTACACCACGAAAGTTTTCTTTTGATTTCGGTAAGGTTGTGCAAGGAGGGCCATGGGGTGGTAAGCACAACATAGGAAGCACGAGAGAGTAAGGCACAAACACGAGAGTATTTTTGCTTATGATGCTTGTTGCAACTACAAAACAAACAAAATGGATAAGCATGAAAACTACATTGAAGATGACGAACTGAAAGAGAGATTAAAGGTGTGCACAGTTAAGTTCGTGGTCTTGTTAGGTGTTCTTACATACAAGTTTTCAAGATTTGTATTTGATCCGGGAGGTTTTAGGTCCAAGAATCGGGGCGATTATTTTTAAAGAAAGGGAGAATGATATATGTGTTGGAGCAAGTGTCCTCCACAATAGTGCATTTATATTATAAATCTCATTTTGGAATATTAGTGGGATGACTAGTATTTTGATACTCCACGTCAGTTGATTAATGTAAATCGATAACGGTCAGCTGACTAGAGTTAGACGTTATTGTCGTATGACGGCGGTAATCAACTGACCCCTTTCGGTCACACCTATAGGATGAGACCCAAACAGAAATCTAATTATTTTTATACGATACATATTAATTAGTACTTTATATATATATTTGATATATGTTTAGTTACGAGAGTTAATTATTGGAAATTGAGTTACGAACTCATTCCGGATAAGTTTGTTAGTCAATTATACGATAATTGACTGAATAAATTTTACGTCTTATTTTAATACGATTAAATAAGATTTAATTTAATGATTAATAGTTAATTCATTAAATTAGTTGAGGTTATGCATGTACTTTGAGGTAGAGGTGATTAGTTAATTATATTTACAAGGAGTTGTAAAATAAACTAACTAGGCATTGTGGGACCCATTATATATTGATATAATGATAAAATATCACTTAAAAGTTAAGTGTATATTATTTCTTAATTTGAGTCATAAAATTGTTATATGATCAAATTAATCCTTAATTATACAAGATAATTAAACATATGATTATAAGTATTTGTGGGACAAATATCAAAAATCAAAATGGACCACATGACACTAGTGGGTGCCGAAATTATGGTAGTGTATAACATAATGATTGTTGTTTTTTTGTGTTACACTACATCTTGTTATCATGTCATGTTTATGACACATGATCATAACCTTACTCACTTCTACACTCAACCAATTTGCATGGGATTATTTTAAATAAAAATAAGAGGCCACATAGGCCATGATGGCCGGACCATAGTGTCCTTAAAAAGGACAACTTTGTTGTTCATTTTGTGGTTGCTTGTTCATTCTTATTTTGTGCTTATATCACTAAAATCCTCATCTCTCTAAAAACCTCTCAAACACTAATATTTTCCTATTACTAGAGTAGTAATAAAATCTAATATTAGTTCATCTTTTCACTTGTGTTTTCTAGTCAAAAACTAAGTGATAAGTTTGGGTTCTCTCTTGGGTGCATCTAAAAGGAGGTCTTCTAGTTTGAAGATTACAAGGAGGATCATCTATTTCTTTCTTGCACAAGAACAACAAGAAAGGTGTTTCTTGTTGTGCCCATATAAACCGAAATTTCCCAATGTAAGGAAATTTCTTCTTACTTTTTATTATGCATTTTAATTTGCATGCATGCTACATAGATCTTTATTAAACACTAAATTAACAAGTAATTTAGTAATTAATTAGAGGAGTCTAATTAGGGTCTATGAACTTTCAATATGAGGGACATGGATATATGCTTAAAATGCAAGTTCAAGTCATTATTGACTTTTCATATTCGTTTTCTTTACTTTAAGACTAAATATCTCGGGATATATTGCTATTTTGACATGATTTCACTTGGAGATGAAAGTACATGATGTTATCTTTCCAACAAATGGTTAAACGCTTTATTTGGATAAATAACCAAGGAGATATGATCGTTTCAAGTTGAGCTATCCATGATTTACGCGGGTGACACAATTGAGAGAGTTAATTCAAGTTTATACTTGTGTGATCTTTATAGCTTGCGAGTTATAAGTTCAATTAGTTCGTTCTTGCGAGAGGGAATTAATTCATATTCTTCCTTGCGAGGTTGAGTATTTGTGACAACCCTCGCGAATGCGGAAATATAAAACATACAAGCATGTGAAATATTTAGCGGAAATGTGAAGTTTTAAAAACTTTTATACATGCAAGGTAGAAAATACGAGGAGTGTCAAAAAGTTACAAACTAAGTACGGAAATACAACAAAGAGACGGAGTCTCTCAAAATGTTAGCAAAGAACAAGAGTTTAGCAAACTAGCTAATTAACGACTAGAGGTTAATCTTCCAGGGACAACGCCCGCTAGCTCACACCCGAACCCAAAATAGCATAAGCAAAAAGCCATCCAAGCAAGCAACCTGTTCATCCATGAAAAACATGAACGCCACAGTCAGTGGGAGTAACTCCGGGTTCTCCCAGCCATATCACATCAAAACTACATAGAAGGAAATACAAAGAGAGGCATGCATACATAGATATACATGTGAGAAACGATAAGAATCGATAGGCAATTCAATATATACATGACAACGAGCATAAGAGTTGTCACACCCTTCGAATTTGCGGGAAGAAAGTAAACAAGTAATTTAAATAAATACAAGATGAGAATACGTTTTTAATAAGTTCACTTTAGTGAAAATCGGTAAATTTTAAAACCGGAACCTACCATTAAATATATTCATCATAACAAAGGTGTCTTAAATACAAAGGTTCATAACAAAAAGGAAATAATATTATACATGAGAAGTATCTAAAACGGGAGACATATCTACCTAATAAATACGGAAATAAAAGAGGGTATTAAATAATATTACAATCCTAAGAACCGAATATAGGTCCAAGGTAATCCTTCACTCGCTAGCTCGTCAATGTACCCAAGTATGCATCACAAACCTGCCAACCGCATTAAATATAAACACGGAAGCCACAGTCAGTGGGGAGTAACTTCGAGTTCTCCCAGCCACGAAATGTCGAGTTTAATAAAACATGAATAACATAAAAGAGATGTATATGGAAAATCCAAAACCTTAACATATACGATATGCTTTTCATATACGATATGCTTTTCATGTTATGAAACAAATAAATAACATATAACCTAGCATATGAAGGCTAAGCTACTTGCAACAGGAGTTCAATGCCATGTTCAAAGACAAGACCAATCAACCTCTGATCAGCCTAGCCAGGATTCAATGCCAAACCTACCCTATGTCAAAAGCTACCTTAATGCTTTGTACAGCCCAGGTCCAAGCCACCACACAAAGACACGAGCCAGTGGTAGCCATGACACGAGCCAAGACCAAACAAGCCACAAAACAGACTCACAAAACAAGCCAACAAAACCTTTGGAAACTCAGCCAGCAGCAGTGCCTTGGGGAGGGGCTCAGGGCAACTTCCAAGCTTAGGGACTCCAAACCAACTATGGGGCATGGTACTAGGGAGGGTCTACTATCTTTTTGTCCAGGAAACCTTCCTCAGAAAACGTCAAGAACACCCCTCAAAACACAACCCAAGTAAACCAGTCCAGTTACGGCCTTACATGTAGCAGCTTAGCTGGTTTGCCAAACCTTCCTCTTTTAGCCAATCAAACAAACCTAACCAATCCCCAAACCTATGTCTTGGGAAGGTCCTCTACAACTTTCCCCAGGACTTCCTTGTCAAGAAACAAACACACAAAGAGTTAGCTTAGGGACAACTTCAAACTGTCCAGATTTCAGCCTTTTGTGTAGTAGTTAACATGTCACTGTCAACCTTCCCCTTTTGAACAAGCAATGCGTGAGGTACTTTCAGCACATCTTTGGGAGCCTTCCTACTTCAGTTTGGTTCACAAACCCAAGCTTGAAAGTCCACTCTTCACCCAAGACACACCTGATCAAACAATTAAGGAAGATTGTCTCTTTAGAAACTACTTTCTACTTTATCTACTTTATGTCAGAATTCTGCAATTTTGTAGCTGTTATTTTGTTCTTGTTGTAAGCCCTTTGTGGCCCTAGATGTGTCCTAAACGTCTGAGTGTATCCTTGCTGCCTATATAAGGCCTTCACCTAATGAAATACAAATCAGATTTGAAGTAAAACATAAAACTGAAACCTTGTTTCTGTTGCATCTCTTGGCTGTGTGCTTGAGACAACTTCCTTTGCTTTGTGCTTGGAAGTGAGCTTGGGTCCTTAGCTGTGTGCTGGGGTCAAAGTTCAACCCTCAATCATTGGCTTTGTGCTTTGATTAAGGTCCTATCTTAGTTCTTTATCAATTAGTCCAAACAGAAACAGAGTATTTGCAAAGTGTCTGAACTTCAATCAAATTGTCATTGTTTAGTTGTCTTTCTGAATAGTTTCAGTGCAAATTGGTTATCAGAGCTTTGGTTTGTGAGTTCATCTACCTAACTACATAAAAAACACAAAATACAACCATGAGTGAAGAGAGAATCACAGGTCTTGAAAACACAGTTCAAGATCTTGCCAGAACTGTAATGGAGGTCTCTAGATCTGTCAATGAACGCCTTGAGGGCCAACAGAACAATAATACAAGGGGAGGCAGAGGTCGAGGAAGAGGAGCACCTTTCCCACAAGGTGGAGTAAGAAGGAGACAACCTGTAGATCAGTTTGAAATGTCAGATTCAGATGGCTCAGATCACAGCCTTCTCAGACACCAAGACAAAGATATCAAGGTATAGATTCCTGACTTTCTAGGTAGCTTGAACCCTGATGATTTCTTAGATTGGCTAAGGTCTTTAGAAAGAGTCTTTGAGTTTAAAGG
>JAIUZE010003411.1:0-12100 GCA_022085475.1 Heliosperma pusillum | reverse complement strand
AAATCTAAATAAAAATAAATCAAAAATATTATTTTTTTAAATAAAATTGCGGTCTTCAAACTTATGAGGCGAGTCGGGAAAAGTCAACGGAAGTCAAAGTTGACTGAAAAGTCGAGAAAAGTCAAAGCTGACTTAAAAGTCAAGAAAAGTTTAGGACGACTTAAAAGTCAAGTAAAGTCAATGACGACTCTTAAAAAGTCAAGAAAAGTCAAAGGACGACTTAAAAGTCAAGACAGTCAAGATGACTAAAAACGGTATTTTCATGAAATCTTTCAGAAATTCCAAATACGAACGCGGAATTTCAAAATAAGACTCCGAACAAAAATTCCTATTTTAAAAACTTAAGTTCTACTGAAAAGTGTTAGTAAATATTTTCACTAGAAAAATAGGGTATATTTCGGGTTGTACAATCACCCCTCCTTTTAAAAAGTTTCGTCCTCGAAACTTAGAAGAAGGAACGTAACATATATGTAGGTCTATTTCAAAATTGTTAAAAATATATTCGTGAATAAATTACAGAGTCTTATCACTGGGGCGGAAGGTCCTCGTCAGCTGTTACGAACACCAACGTCCCAAATCAAAGACTTTAAAAAGATACATTTTCGCATCAATAAATGAGAAAACTAGTTATCGAACGTCTCCAATAACGAGTCTCAACACTCCTTGACGGTAAAATACTTGAAATCATAAAATATTTCCAAAAGCTTTTAGTTCAAAAATTTTATAGTAAAGGTAATAATTCTACTATCTATGCCTAAAATTTCTAACTAAAGCTTCTAGTAATAATCTACTTATAAATACGATATTCGATAAAAGGAACGGAATATTCGAAAGAATAAATCGAATAGAAATAGGAAAGGAAGAAGAAGATTTACCTCAAGCAAAGAGCTCGGGATATTTAGCTAATATTTTAGCTTCGGGTTCCCAAGTTTCGGGTTCAACGTTTCCACAACGCCAAAGGATACGAACTAAAGGTACCACCTTGTTTCGGAGTTGTTTGTTAGCCCTTTCAAGTATAAGAATCGGCCTTTCTTCCAAAGCCAAATTAGGTTCCAAGTCCAACACTTCTTCTTGAATAATATGACTCGGATCACTGATATACTTCTTCAATTGCGAAACATGGAACACATCATGAACTTTACTCAAGTTCGGAGGTAGTTCCAAACGATAAGCAACGGGACCAACTCTTTTAAGCACGCGAAACGGTCCAATATATTTAGGACTCAACTTTCCTTTCACTCCAAACCGTTTCACTCCTTTCATTGGTGACACTTTAAGGAATACCCGATCCTCAACATCAAACTCAAGTGGTCGACGACGAACATCGGCATAAGATTTTTGTCTATCTTGAGCGGCTTTCATTCGCTCTCGAATGACTTGAACTTGATCAATCGTTTCCGTAACTATGTCGGGACTCAACATATGATCATCCTGAACTTGATCCCAACAAACCGGACTACGGCACTTCCTACCGTATAAAGCCTCGTAAGGTGACATCTTGATAGAAGCATGATAACTGTTGTTATAAGAAAATTCCACCAGAGGTAAACATTTCTCCCAAGAAGCATGAAAGTCTAAAGCACAAGACCGAAGAAGATCTTCCAAAGTCTGGATCGTTCTCTCAGTTTGACCATCAGTAGCGGCATGGAATGCTGTGCTCATCAACAATTTACTACCCATGGCTTCCTGCAAAGCTGTCCAAAATCGGGAACAGAATCTCGGATCACGATCCGAAACTATATCTTTAGGAACTCCATGGTAGCGAACTATCTCTTTCACATAAGCACCAGCTAAGACCTCTATCCTCGAAGTTTCTTTGATAGGTATGAATCTGGCACACTTCGTCAGACGGTCCACAATAACCCAGATGGCATTCTTTCCACTAGAAGCAGTAGGTAAAGCCATCACGAAGTCCATAGAAATAGACTCCCATTTCCACAGAGGAATTTCCAAAGGCTGCAGTAAACCTCCGGGTCTTTGATGTTCAATCTTCACCTTTTGACAAGTAAGACATCTACTAACATACTCCTTTACTTCAATCTTCATCCTAGGCCACCAAAACTGTGGTCTCAGATCTTTATACATTTTGTCACCACCAGGATGAATAGAATAAGGAGAAAGGTGAGCTTCATCAAGTATTCTCTTTCTCAACTCGGCACTTCTCGGAACAAACATTCGACCATGGTAACGAAGGTAGCCATCATTATCCACCACACAATCCTTAGCTTGCCCAAGTAATATGTTTGCTCGTATGGCGATAAAGTAGATCCTCCGGTAAACAAGGTACGAATCCTCGATATTAAAAATCAGGTTCGGTTCCCGCTGTCAAGCACCAAGATAATCAACACCTTCCCAACAAACTGTATTGAAGCTTTGAAATTCTGTTCGTTCACCAGTTCATCGGGTAAAGTACCAAGAGGCATTAATGATGACTAGTCTTTCTACTCAAAGCATATTGCCACGGACATTTGCTTTTCCCCTCATGATAAATCAACTCAGCATCATAATCATTCACCAACTCTAACCATCTTCTCTGCCTCATGTTCAACTCTTTCTGAGTAAAAATGCACCTCAAGCTCTTATGATCGGTATAGATTCTGCAATGAACTCCAATAAGATAGTGTCTCCAAGTTTTTAAAGCATGTACCACAGCTGCTAACTCAAGATCATGAGTCGGATAATTCTCTTCATGAACCCTGAGTTGTCGAGAAGCATAAGCAATGACTTTTCTATTCTGCATCAAGACACATCCCAAACCATGCTTTGAAGCATCACAATATACATCATAATCAGCTTCATCATCTGGTAAAGTTAAAACCGGTGCGATAGTCAATCTCTTCTTTAATTCCAAGAAGGCAATTTCACATTCATCGGTCCAAATATACTTCGCTTCCTTCTTTAGCAATTGAGTCATCGGTCTTGCTAATTTGGAGAAATCTTTCACAAACCGACGATAATAACCCGCTAAACCAAGGAAACTCCGAATCTCGGACACATTTTTTCGGACTTTTCCAATCCACAACTGCCTCAATTTTTGCTGGATCGACCATAACACCGTCTTTCGAAATGACATGACCAAGGAAAGATACCTCGGGCAACCAGAATTCACATTTGGAGAACTTAGCATACCACTTTTGGCGGCGAAGAACACCCAAAATGGTTCGAAGGTGATCGGCATGTTCTTCCTTAGATTTCGAAAAGATCAAAATGTCATCAATAAATACCACCACACATTTATCAAGATACTCCCTGAAGGTACGATTCATTTGATCCATGAATATTGCTGGAGCGTTAGTCAAACCGAATGGCATCACATTGAATTCCAAATGACCATACCTCGAGCTAAAAGCAGTCTTGGGCATATCTGCTTCCCGAACGGGAATTTGATGATAACCCGATCTAAGATCAATTTTTGAAAAAGTAGAAGCACCTCGAAGTTGATCAAAGAGATCATTGATACGTGGAAGAGGATATTTGTTTTTAATTGTGACACGGTTCAACTCACGATAATCAATGCACATTCGCATAGAACCGTCTTTCTTTTTGACAAATAGTACGGGCGCACCCCAAGGAGAAGCACTAGGCCTAATAAAGCCTTTCTCTATTAAATCATCAAGTTGAATTCTCAACTCCTTCAATTCGGAAGGAGCCATTCGATAAGGAGCTTTGGCAATTGGTCCAGTTCCAGGAACTAGATCTATAGAGAATTCAACATCTCTTTCAGGAGGAATTCCCGGTAATTCATCGGGAAATACATCTGGATATTCACAAACAATAGGAACATCCTTCAAAGAAGGAAGAGAAGAATAAGAAGTAGTCACTACACATAGAAATGCTTGATGACCCTTCTTCAAAACATTCAACATTTTCATAGCTGAGATTAATTTCACACTAGTTTGCTTTCTAACTCCTTGATAAGAAATACGAGCACCCAAAGGACTTTTAAGAATAATCTTCTGGTCCCGGCATTCAAATCGAGCATGATAAGCAGATAACCAATCCATGCCCAGAATAATATCAAACTCTTCAAGAGGAAACCGTAGAAGATTAGCCGGAAATATAGATCCATTTATGGATATTGGAATGTCGGAATGAAGATAAGAGCATGAAAATATATCTCCGGACGGTAAAGAAATAGGAGTAGTTTCTCCGACTGAAGCTTTGAGCGGTAATTTATCGGATAGTCTAATTGAAATAAAAGATAAGGAAGCTCCCGTATCAAACAAAATTAAACACGGGATGAAACTCATTAAATTGAGAACATACCGTCAGATGTCAGTTGAGCCTGGCCCTCAGCACGGCTCATAATAAAAATTCGACCCTTAGGGCGCCCAGAAATAACCGGTGTAGAAACCGTACTCTTCCTCTCAGGACATACATTAGGCTTATGCCCTGGTTTCTGACAAATAAAGCACACAAACGGCTTGTTGAAGCAACCAACACCAGGGTGAATAGGCATCTTGCATGTAAAGCAGATACGACCTTTAAGGTCGTTGTTGTTACTCGGAACAAATGGACGGTTTCTCTGATTTGCCGGTCCACTCTGAAAGTTTCTCCTCTTGTTTGGAAAAAAGGGAGAAAAGGAAGGTCGGGAAACAGGATATAAGGGTCTCTTGCCATGAGAATTAGGAGCAATATAAGAAGTACGAGCCTCTTCGGCAATCTCCCGAATAGAACTCTCCGCCCATAAAGCATCATTGTAAATCGAGACAAAAGAAGTAGAACCCCTACTTATCTTCCCTTTCACCTGAGGAGATAGCTTTCCTAAGTAAAAGAAAGCTTTGTCCTCCTCCCTCGAAATAAGTCGAGTGGCATAATGAGCCAACTCGTTAAACCTGGTTGTGAACTCTTGAACAGAAAGAACTCCCTGCTTAAAGTCCATGAACTCCTTTAGCTTTTGCTGTCTCAACTCCTCCGGGTAGAACCTCGCTTCTAAAAGTTCACGGAAACGGATCCAACCAAAATTAGGTTCCAACTTGGCAGTAGGACCAGAAAGAGTCCACCACTGATCCGCTTCCTTCACTAAAAAGTGGGAAGCAAGACGGACCTTGTCCTCTTCAAGGACATCATAAAGAGAAAAACTCTTCTCCATATCTCGTAACCACTCAGAAAGCTTAACGGGATCAACTTCGCCATCGTAGGTTTTGGCTTGGCTCCTCGATAGCTGTGAAGCAACCCACGTATAACTCCCGTGTCTCTCACGATCGGGAATAGGATTAGCAATCGGATTTGCCTGTTGGTTTTGCTGGTTTTGCTGGTTTTGGATAATAACGGTAAGAGCTGCTAAGATCGTGTTGTCAATCCTCGGAGGCATCTTGCAAAAGAAAACAAAGATTAGTACTTATCATTTAGCAAGAACAAAGAGACTACAACATAGATCCTAATCTACCCATCTTACCCTTCTATCTCACAAGTTTATTATTTATTAAGGTCAAGTTATTTATGCAAGGGTACACAACGTGCGTCGGGAGCAAAATAGCTCTGATACCAACTGTGACACCCTCAAATTTGCGGAAAGAAAAAAAATTATTTAAATACATAAATGTAAGATGAAAATACATACGAAGGTGTCATAAAATAAAAAGGTCATTACAAAACGGAAATAACATTCTACAAAAGAAAATATACAAGACGGGAGACATATCTCCCGTATAAATACGGAAATAAAAGAGTGTCTAATAATATACAAACTATGAACCGAATATAGGTCCAAGGTAAATACTTCGCTCGCTAGCTCGTCCATGTACCCCAAATATGCAACACCACCTGTTCGACCGCATTAAATCTAAACACGGAAGCCACAGTCAGTGGGGAGTAACTCCGAGTTCTCCCAGCCACGAAATGTCGAGTTTAATGAAACATGAATAACATAAAAGCAATGTATATGGAAAATACAAAACTTAAACATATATGAATGCTTTATGTTATGAACCAATTAGAGAACATTATAACCATCATATGAAAGATATCATGAACCCGCTAATAAAATTAACAAGAGTAGGGAAGGAAAGCTGGTATGCTGGGTGGCTCAGCGGTTACCATGTCACATGGCCTGATACACTCAAACCTAATCAACAGTAATCAGTGAATAAGTTAACAACCGTTAATCCAAACTCTATCAACCTTAGCCGGCTTGCATCTCACCTTCTAAGATTCATAGAATCATACAAACATGAAAGACCAATACGTCTACAAACAGGCATAAGTTCTTAGTACAGTCAATAGTCGACTTCTGTAACTCGAGGCTATAGTAAATATTTTTACTAGAAAAATTGGGTACTTTTCGGGTTGTTACACCATCTCTGTTTAAAAATATTATAATAAAGGTGGTAATTTTAGTTTAAAAATGACAATATTTTATTTCGGTAAAATGAATTTTTTTTAAAAGTGATCACTTTAAAATATAAAATATCTCCTATCACAAAATGGCTACCATTTATTAATCATTATCTACTGCATGACTGCATCCAATCACTGTTAATTATCTTAAATTGTCATTTGTAGCGGGTATATCGTCACGAAGTTTTGACCGGTCAAATAATACTTATATGAGTAGGAAAAAGACAAGTAGATTGTGATTTCATAAGCTTATCTTATTCACTCAAGTGAAAAAATACATAACATGTTAGAAATTTGTGACAAATATATCAATTAGAATGGAGACTTAATATTTAATTATCACAAATTCTCATTGAAGACGTCGCATATTCGTCTTTAATGAAAACGACTCGAATTCCCTTTTACAAGGAGGCAAATAGAAAGATAAGTTGAGATCCATTTAGTTTCCATTTATCCTTCCACTTATCTTCTTGTAGGAGGAAATTCAACTCATAATCATTCAGACTTAGTGTCTTCAATGAGACTTAAACTCAGCCCCTTTAAGTTCAGTTCAGCTCCTATAAGTTCAGTTCAGCTGTTATAAGTTCAGTTCAGTTCAGTTAAGCTCCTATAAGCTCAGTTCAGCTCATATAAGTTCAGTTCAGTTCAGCTCCTATAAGTTCAGTTCAACTCCTATAAGTTCAGTTCAGTTCAGTTCAGTTCAGTTCAGTTCAGCTCTTATAAGTTCAGTTCAGAAAAATTCAATTCTTACAAATTAAGTTCAGAAAAGTTATACGGAATATATTATTTATGAAAATCGATATAAAAACATTTGACATTAATTAGTGGAATGACATTTGGTCAATTGAAAAAAAGGTGGGTGTTAAAAAATATGCCCTGAATGTCACAAAAGTATCAAATGTCTATTATTGTTTTATACATTCACACTCCATAATTTTATAAGGATGCATACTCTTGGAATACTTATTATACAACATGACGTGAATATTCAAGGAACAGTAGATTTGGGCATGTTTGATGATAAGCAGAAAAAAACCATGTTCAAGGTATGAAACAAGATAGTAAAAAAACATTTGGCGAGGCAATAAATTCGTTATTACGAGTGATAGTGAAGATAAAGAAGAAAGTGATGAGGAAGATGATGATATGTAAATAGATGGTTAGAAAACGATATAATATGTGATTTATTTTTTTATCGTAATGTGAACGTAGTAATGTATTTGAACAAACCAATGTACATAAATCGGAATTATGTTATTATCTTACCTTATGTTTTAGAGTATACTTTTTTATGACAGTCCTTTCTAAAAGATAAAGATACAGATAAAGATGATGTCAACGTAGTAATCTATTTGAACAAACCAATGTATATAAATCGGAATTATGTTATTATCTTACCTTATGTAATAAAGTTCAGTTTAGTAAATTTTAGATTCTATAAATTCTATTCAATTAAGTAAAATTAAGTTCAGAAAAGTTCAGATCCTATAAGTTTAGTTCAGTTCAAATCAGCTCCTATAAGTTCAGTTCAACTCTTATAAGTTCAGTTCAGTTCAGTTCCTATAAGTTCAGTTTAGTTCAGCTCCTATAAGTTCAGTTCAGCTCCTATAAGTTTAGTTCAGTTCAGTTCAGCTCTTATAAATTCAGTTCAGCTCCTATAAATTCAGTTCAATTCGGCACAAATTCTCATTTGTGACAGGCATATCCGTCGCAAACTTGCGACGGGTCAAATACTACCCATGTGGGGTAGATAAGACAAAAGCAGAGTGCCTTGAGAGTAGCATTCTGTTTTGTCTTATCTACCCACATGGGTAGTATTTGACCCGTCGTAAGCTTGTGACGGATATACCCGTCACAAGGGAGACTTGTTGATTCGGTCAGCTCATATTCAGCCCAAAAGAAGAGGGCCTACCCTTTAATTATATGAGTGTATTTTGCAAAAGACGCTCCGCTGAGAAGGCGTCGTATGAAGGATCTTTATAAGTGTATTTGTGATATGACAAAGTGTCCACTCGGATATAATAATGGCAGTTTACGTGTCACAATATGTTTGATATAGACAGCTTATGATCAGATTCATTTATGCTAATAATGCACGGCAGGTTGCCGCATAAAGAGCCAATCAAACTCTTTTATTGTCTATATGTAGCACATAATCAATGTGCCATACGTTGATCACTCATAACTTGTCAATGATCAGATCCTAATATCAAAGGTCATGGAATCCTCCGTTTCTTTCTCTCTATTTAGTCACTAATACAACTTCATGATATCATATATTTCATTTTTATTCATTTACTTTTTTTCTAATCAAATATTTTTACAATTACTTGATCTATTCAGAATTAAATTCAAACAATTAAAAATTAATAAACCTCTATTTCTTTTGAAAAAATACAGTGAATATTTACCCCAAATGTCCCAAAAAAGAATATTCAAATTCAAATACGTCGCATAGCTACATCCAAATATCAAATCTTTTGAATCTAATACTCAACCCATTCCAATATTATTGTATTTTTTTTTTCCCAAAATCTCCTTTTACGATCGTATTTCTCACAAGTTTATGATGGGTTAAGTATTACTCATGTGGATTGATAAGAAAAAATAGAATGTTATTCCATAGACAATGTACTTTTGTCTTATCTACCCACATGGGTAATATTTAACTTACGACGGATATTCCCGACACAAATGAGAATTGTGCTTCTCAAAATGTCCAAAAATAATATTTTCTGAACTCACCCCTATAAATCACCCATTTTTCACATTTTAATAATTTCTTGAATTTATCCGAATAAAATATGACAATATATATAGAATAGATGAAGTAACATTCTAACCATCAAATCGTGTGAGACTTTTTACACGACTATTAAAGAAACGATATTTATAATGTATTCATTAAATTAGTAATAAATGAACTTTTTTCGATATGGCTTTGCATTTTACCTTTTATCTTTGAATTTGGAACTTAGATATTAATGGTTTTTTTAGGAAAACAAATTATTAATGTTACAATAGTTAAAGTGAGGGTTATTTTGAATCATTTAACAAAAGTAGGTTCAACGTGTGATCAAGTTTTAGTCATTGTGTAATGAATAAATGACGTGCAAACTTTAGTTACTTCCTTCATTCATAACCAAACACATAATTCACCTTTTCCAACACTATTCATAAGCGAATGGAGTCTTCGATATTACGTGTAGTATACAAGAAAAAATATAGTCATGTGAGATCTTGTTTGATTCGTCTGGCTAATTACAATAAGACTATCAAATTTTTATATTTGTTTACAATGTAGAACTAAAGATATTTATGTTGTAATATCTGGATAGACAAACGTGTAAAAAGGAAATGATATGTTTGGTTATAAATATAGGAAGTATATGAAAAGTCGTGGATCCAAAACCCTTTATGCTAAAAGCCTGGACTAATTTAATGGGGCCTAATTTTACACATGTGTTTCGCCTAACATATTGTAACACCCGTAATTTTATCTTAAATGGTAATTTATTAAAATAAATAATTTAATAATACTCAATTGTACTTGGCATATTATTTATTTTATTTTATACCTTCAAAATCGTGTTTTAGTTTTTTTAAATCAATTTGGTTTAATTTTAGTCTGAAAACTTTTTAAAAAGTCGTATTATTTGTTATTTGGGTACAAGATCGAGTCATTAACCTAGTGCCATTGTTATTGAGCATAAACAATTCTATGGACCTTCAATCCTTAACCAATTTAAATCCATTTGTTATTCTTTAATCCTCTCTTCTTCCTCTTTCTTTCTAGGTAAGAAAAGTATTATCTTTGACCTTCTTTTTAAACCCATTTTTCAGAATTTCCTCATCATCTTCTTATCTTGTTAAATGTTGCTGAAAGGATGGATTTTGAAGATTTGGGAGAAGGAATCCTTTGGTGTGGTTGTTGTTGAGCCTGGATAAATCTTGACCTGATTTATTCACCGCCAGCCTGAACAAAAACTGACAGGGGCAAACCTGACATGAAGTATAATCCAAACGACATGATACCTTCCAGGAGAGGGATATCAGGCAAGGATCTCACGATTGCCTGGTCATCACTAAATCAAATAGCAAAAAATCAATGGATGCCACCTATATTAAGCACATGCTAGAAATAACAAACCGTGGAGAGTAGCTCCTATTTTTATGAAATACCAAGTCATTTGCAGATGAAGGTCAAAGTCACAAGCAACTAACCCTAGTAGAAAGCGGACGAGGCAGTAAAGTAAAGAATGAGTCACCCTTGTTCATAGACACGCTTCCTGTAAACATGCAACGACTATAACAACGGAAGGAGACTAAATGGAAGAGGCGCATAGTTAGTATAAATAGGGGCAAAAATATCAACACAAGGCTTGGTGCCCGTGAATTTTTCTTATTACAAGGGTATTCCAAGTATAAATTACTGTGTCATTCTGCTCTTATTTCGCCAATTACTACTTTTATTTTGTTAGTCCACCATATAAACTCGTCTAGATTGCCTGAAGAGATAGATTACCCAAGTTCTTACTTTCTTGGTCGTATTAATCCCTAAGGAAAAAATATTTCGAAAACAATTGGTCCCAAGCGTTACCCGTGAGGCATTTAGCTCAAACATAATCAAAAATCGCAGGCAAAATCTCAAAAACCTCAAAAAAATGGCAGGTGAAACCATAGAACAACAAGTCGCCGCAGTCAAGCAACAACTGAGAGAGATGAAAGTGCTGAAAGAAATGATGGCACATGCTGAAGCGGAAGTCCAAAAGTGGAAAGAATCAGAGTTTAGCCTAAACTAAAAACTAGAAAGCAAAGAGTTAGACTCCAATTCAGAAATTGAGCAAGGCAAACCATTCTCTTCCATTTTCAGGAACATAGACTTCTCAACTTTTCGAAGTCCAAGCCCTTCAAAAAAACGAGGCAACAAATGTCAATTCAGATTCAGATGATATCCTTAATGAAAACGCAGATTCGGACTAGTCAGGAGCCACAATAATGATGTCGATGGTTCAAGAGATCCAAAATCTCTAGGAGAAGATAGAAAAGATACCTGGAATCTCTGCCAAAATAGAAGAAGCAAATCCTGAGAGTTAAGCTGACTCACCTTTTGTAGATGAGATCGCAAAAATCGATTTACCCAAAACTTTTGTGGTACCATCAATGAGAACTTATGATGGGACCTCGGACCAACAAAACCATGTATCTTTTACAAACAAAAAATGTTGGTTGCATTAGTACTCAGTGATTTAAGGCAAATGTGCATGTGCAAAGGTTTTGAAACCACCATGACCGGACCTGCATTTCTATGGTATATTAACCTGCCCAACTGAAGCATCAAATCCTTTGCCGACCTGATCAACACATTCAATCAACAGTTTGCAAGAAGTAGAGAATTGAAAAGTCGAACTAGTGATCTATACAGGATCAAGCATAAATCAGAAAAATCACTCAGAACAATCCTTGCCACATTCAACATAGAAAAAGTGTCGATTCCAAGGTGTGACATTGGCACATCGGTGGAGGTCTTGAGATAGGGATTGCAGCCAGATAGTGATCTCTATATCGGACTCACTATATACCCTTGCCACAACTGTAACACCCTCAAATTTGCGGAAAGATAAAAAAGTAATTTAAATAAATAAAAGATGAGAATACGTTTCTAATCAACACGTAATCATGTGAATCAGTTAACAATCGGTAATCCAAACTCTATCAACCTTAGCCGGCTTGCATCTCACCTTCTAAGATTCATAGAATC
>JAIUZE010003410.1:0-10681 GCA_022085475.1 Heliosperma pusillum | reverse complement strand
GTTATTGAACTCAAAGTAGGGAATCTACCAAACCAATTGGCCACACCACTTATAAAGATAGTATATTACATGAATATGAGTCCACCTCTTTAGCTTATAGAACTAGTCTATCCCGAAGCTAAGATTCAATGTCTTTACAATAAAGTCTTTAGTAGATCATTAAAGGTCAAGTTGTAATACTTCTACCTCCCTCACGATAATGAGTACAAATAAAGTTGTTTGTGGCTCATAAGGCTATCTTTAAGGAAAAATAGTTGTATTTTTCTAAAGATAGAGTGGGAGAAAATAAGGCACAATGTAAAACTAGTTAGGAACTAGTGAGGAAACCAAAATAAAATGTTCTTAGGTTAAACTCAAGACTAGTGAGGAGACCAAAAGAAAGCATTCTTAGGTGAATCCTTAGACTAGTGAGCAGACTAAAAGAAAATGTTCTTGCTATAATGAGATTATGATCTATGAAGTGGATAGACCTAGTAATTTCAAAATTCGATTTTCTAATATAAGAGCCTAATGAAACTAATTGGAGTCTATGCAATGGAACGATTTATTTGGAATTGTCCAGTAATAGTTGCATAGATAGACATGAAGATGTCTACAAAAGCTAAGTTAATACGTAACTATGCTAAGATACAAATCATCCGTGCTATACCTTATAGTGAGTGTGTACAAGATACACAACAAAACCATTTGTCGAAATAGGGCTTTGGAATGGGATGTCTAAACAACACAAGCCTAAGGTTTCCACCAACAGTTAGAGGTTGTGATGGTCATTTCTATTATGAGATATAAGAAGAGTTTCACTCGAATTGTCGAGAAGTCATGTATAGACATAAAGTTCAGTGGGAGTTAAAGTCATGTATAGACATGAAGTTCAGTGGGAGAATTTGTCTTCCACGTAAATGACGTATCACAAAACCATTCGAAGGGAATAGTGCGATCGGAATTGTCCACCCCTTGTCAGGGTTGTTTTATAGTCTCAAGGCCACTCGAGGAGTAGTAAGTTAAAAATGCGTGGCCACGCTCGGAAGGTATCTATGGTAGATAATTCCGGTCAGACAGTTACTACAATGTAAATACTCATAAAAGTATAGATTTCAGTAGGTTTTAATGCTTGTAAGACACACACACAAAGGAAGACACAAAGGACTTGAATTGGACTCGGGTTTGTGTTGTAAGTTTCTGAATTTGTAAGAAAATGAAGTAAGAACAAGATAGTACTCTTCCAAAGCACAAAGCCAATGGATAGAGGTTGTGATGAATGATTCCAGCAACTCAGCAAAGAGTCATTCAACACTCTTCTAGCACTAAGCAAAGAAGGGACTCAAGCACACATCCATGAGTTTAGAAATTGGAAACAAAGGTTTCAATTTTTCATTCATTCATCAAGTCTGATTTCAACTTCTTACAAGCAAGCCTTATATAGGCCAAGAGATACACATCTAAGGGTCTCAAATGCATCAACTAATGTACAATAAGTCGTGGCCTTGGCCTTACACAAATTAGAATACTAACTAGGATACAAAAGCATAAAGTAATAAAGCATAAAGCATAAGACAGAAAACAGGCTGCTCCTCTTTGTCTTGTTGTGCAAGGTCAATTAAGATGTGTAAGACCTTGGAGCTTGGGCTTGGCAGCTACCATCTTCAAGTACAAAGGGTTAGGATGTCTTTCAAGTCATGCCCTTGTCTTGCCTAGCAAAATATAGCACCCAAAACAGCCTTGGTACAAGACAATGCTGAAATGTCCCTATCTGGACCCATTTGTTTGCTCTTAGCTAAACCTGCTCTTTTATTGTGAATTAGCAAAAACTCTCCTGGACTTTTATCTTCCTAAGACCCTAAAATAAGAATATTAGGCCTTGGAATAACTTAATTCCTATTAGGGGTTGCCTTGGACGAAGCTCTTTGATGTTGGACCTGAACCGGGTGAGATAGGACATGGACCCTTCTGATTGAATTTTGTAAGACTCATAACTCTCTGCTCAGGATGAATTTGAAGACCCATGATAGCTCATTTGAAAGCTATGGATATTAGCTTTCTTCTACAACAAGAATCAGCCATAAACATTAAGTATAGTTTGAGTTATTCAACCTTGAGTGCTGATTGGTCTTAATCAGATGCCCGACAAACATCACTAACCAGACCCGTTTTGCTCAAGCCATAACTCTCACCTTAGGACGATTTAGGAGTAACCCAAGGTGACATTTTGAAGCTAAATGAGTTAGCTTCTTCCTCCATTTGGAATCACTCAATTCTAGTCCTCCAACCTTTAGCTATGATGCATTTAGTAAGAGGGGGTCAGGCTGATCTCTACATTAGGCTCTTCTGTAGAGGCTGTTTTATATCAACCATAGGGCAAGCTACAGACCTGATATGGTGGTTGTTCCAAATTCATTTTGTAGCTAAGACACTAAGCTTTCCAACCATATAAAGATCATCAAAATTGAATGAGTGTAGCTTAAATTATGTTGCCAAGAACATGACCCTTATCTTGTTCCTGCTGCGATCACATTCCTTTTAAGTAAGAATTGGTGACTTTGAAGCACCCATAAGCTTGGAGTGTTGTAAGGCTAATCACAACCATGAAATTTAGGCTTTCCCTTGATTAATCCTGTTGCAGTTACTCTCTAGATCGAGAAAACCACTATTGATATGATCGAACGCAAGTACGACCTGCAAGGCACCTTGCTTTGAGTGGGAGATAGTAATAGGACAAGAGAATTGGTGACACACATTAGTCTCGGAAAAGTGGGAGATTCTTGGAGTAAGTGTCCTCAACAATAGTGTGCTCACTTAATTAAATCTCAAAAATAAGAATACAAAGGGATGATAAATATTATAGTTAATTGGTCAACATTAATCGTAACGATTGGCTTGCTAGAGTTTGACGCTACTGTTGTTTCACGGTGGTGATCAGTTGGTCCCTTAAGGTCACACCTATAGGACCATTCCCTTAATTGTAAAGTTAATTAATTGTATATCGATACAAATTAATTAAATCCTTAATTAAACAAGTTTTATTTGTGACTGAGAAATTTATGTCTTATTATTAATGTGATTAAATAAGACTCAATTTGGTAATTAAAAATTTATATTACTAAAATAGGTCATTTTTTATGAAACAATCTGAGATAAGATTGATTAGTTAATTAAGATTACAAAAGGTTGTGAATTATATTAACTAGACTTTATGTGACCCATTTTATATATATATACATGTAATTAAGACTTACTAGTCAATTTATTGAATCTAATTTATGTGATATGTAATAATATTTAAATTTTTAAATATGCATTAAAATATCTAATGACATGTTACATGCTACATGACATACAAAGTTACAAATGACAATTTGAATATGATAAAATGAGGTCCATATTACTCTAGGGTGCCAGTTTTGTGGTAAGTTTTAGGTAGTTGTAATTGTTATTTTAATTGTTATAAAACACAATCATAATGCCTAGAAAGCTAGATCATAGCCTATTGTTTTTTATAAGAGCAAAAGTGGAAGCATGCTTGGGACTCCCCAAGAGCATGAGAGCCGGCTACACCCCACCCCACCAACATGTGAATAAGTTCTCATTTTTGTTCATCATAAGATCTTCAAATGCTTATCTCCAATCTCACTACAACATCTTTCATAAAAAGAGTTTTATGAAATCATCTGTTTGAAAAATCTAATATCACATTCATATTATTATAGTAGTAATATAATTAGTATTAGATTTATGATTTAAAGTCTCTAATAACATTGTCTAGTGAACAATATTATTAGTATTGAGGGTTTGTCTTGGGTGAAATCAAGAGGAGTATTTCTACATTAGAAACTTGGAGTTCACCCCTCATCTTTAAGCCGAAGAAAAAGAGTAGGAAGGGGTCCTATCTTGTGCCCAAGTCGTCTAAAATCATTAAGGAAAAAGTTTCTTATTATCTTCTTACTTTTTTGTTATGCATGCATAAGATCCAATAGTTTAATGACTAAACTAATTATAATATGTTATTAGAAATGTCTAATAATGGGTTTAAAAACTTACAGGCTCGACGCCCGCCTCCTCCATCTCCTGTAAAGATAAAATGGTTCATCAATAAGTAAATTATCATTTGTCAAAGTTCAATATAACCAGAAGCAACCAATGCTTACCACAATCGGCCAGGACGCCAATCTCCGACAAACAAACCATGGGTAATCCATATCAGGAAGGAGGAGGGTGTCCCCAATCGCACCAGCCTAGTCGTCCCGTCTATCTGCGTGAGAAGGCTCCCTAAACATTGACCCTAGAGGATCGATTGGAGCGTGAAAACATCACGAGAGCACTGCGCAGTCAAACGCTCGCCCAAGTAACACACGGGTCCCATGGGCGTCCTCAGAAACAATCGACTCGAGTTCCTAGGACGTAGGATCTCAACTACGAAAGCATGTGTGTCCGGGTAGTCAACCTAAGGCCTCGAAACCAACTAAAACAAAGGAAGCAAGGGGTCATTCCTATGATCCAATTCTAGATGATGATAAGATGAAGGATCATTCCTTATAATTTTTTCCCCAAAATGAAAAGACTAAAAAAAAAAAACTAAAAAAACAGTCGGATTTTTTACTTACGTGCTCCAGCCGCAGGGCATTCACGCCCCTCCGACAGACATCATAAGAAGAACGCTGGCTCTTCTTATGACACACCATCCAGTCTCTCACAATTGGGTACGACCTCGGCTCAAGCTCCGTCCTCTTGGGAGCAAAGCCCGGAAAATAGGAGTACACCCACGCCTGCAAAAGAGGTAATAACAGTATCAATGTCAAAATCAAATATTGATCTTTCTATCAAAACAAGGTTATTGATCTTTCAATAAGGTTCAAAGGAAGGTTCATACCTCCGGCCAGAGTCCATGACCGACCGTAGCAGGAGAAGTCCCTTTCTCCATCAGCTCCGTGTTGGAGCTAGTGTCCTCCACAGTTAGTGTGATAACATGAATAAATCTCTTATAGGTTCACAGGGTATACTTTGTATTCTTATCAGTTGATTAACGTTTATCGATAACGGTTGGCTTGCTAGGAGTTTGACGTTATTGTCATTTTAATGGCGGTGATCAACTGGTCCCTAAAAGTCACACCTAAAGGATGTGCCTGAGAGATGTGATTATATGAATAATATAATCACATTGATGCCTTATTAAATGACTAAAAGGTTAGTCGATGTACGTATATGACTAAAAGGTTAGTCAATGTAATGATGATACGATTATTTAATAACGATTAAATAATATTAGCTGAGACGAATTAAATGTAATTCGTAATTAAATATAAACCGTTATATTTAATCAATGTATATAATATAAGCTTAAACGAATTAAATTGTTAATTCGTAATTAACCATAAAATGTTATATTTAATTAGCAAATTATAAATATACGGATATTTATAGTTGACGTATATATTATATCACATGCTAATATAACCGAAAAAGGAAAGAAAAAATTAGTCTTTTTCTTCTCATATTTTTCGGCTATTTAGAGTTAAATAAAAGAAAATATCTTCGATTATTCTTTTATGCTAACTAGGTCAAAAACCTAATAACAAGAGGGTTAAAAGAAAGAAAAAGATTTTTCACCTTCTAACCCTAGAGGTACACGACCAAAAATAGAGCAAAGGAGAACAAGTTTTTTCTTCTTGAATTCTCTCTATCATTCATCATCACAAAAAGAAAAATTAGCAGTAACTTTTCTCAAAACATTCTAGCACAAGCAAGGCATATCTTGGAGCATCTTGGGTGCAACAATTAGGAGAATATCGACTTCGATATTGTTCATAGGCCATATTTGCTAGGACCAAAGGTTAATTCTAGATTCATATGATTTTATATTATGCAATTCATTTATGCCTCATAATTCATATACTATAGTTTTGTTATAATCCGTAATTTAATGACGAAATATACCGATATTTCCCACACTCCGGCCTAACCATGGCTGCAACAGGAGTTCAATGCCATGCTCAAAGACAAGGCCAATCAACCTATGATCAGCCTAACCAGGATTCAATGCCAAACCTACCCTATGTCAAAAGCTATCTTAATGCTTTGTATAGCCCAGGCCCAAGCCACCACACAAAGACACGAGCCAGTGGTAGCCATGACACGAGCCAAGACCAAACAAGCCACAAAACAGACCCACAAAACAAGCCAACAAAACCTTTGGAAACTCAGCCAGCAGCAGTGCCTTGGGGAGGGTCTCAGGGCAACTTCCAAGCTTAGGGACTCCAAACCAACTATGGGGCATGGTACTAGGGGGGGTCTACTACCTTTTTGTCCAGGAAACCTTCCTCAGAAAACGTCAAGAACACCCCTCAAAACACAACCCAAGTGAACCAGTCCAGGTACAGCCTTACATGTAGCAGGTTAGCTGTTTTGTCAAACCTTCCTCTTTTAGCCAATCAAACAAGCCTAACCAATCCCTAAAACTATGTCTTGGGAAGGTCCTCTACAACTTTCCCCAGGACTTCCCTTCCAAGAAACAAACACACAAAGAGTTAGCTTAGGGACAACTTCAAACTGTCCAGATTTTAGCCTTTGGTGTAGTAGTTAATATGTCACTGTCAACCTTCCCCTTTTGAACAAACAATGCGTGAGGTACCTTCAGCACATCTTTGGGAGCCTTCCTACTTCAGTTGGGTTCACAAACCCAAGCTTGAAAGTCCACTCTTCACCCAAGACACACCTGATCAAACAATTAAGGAAGATTGTCTCTTTAGAAACTACTTTCTACTTTATCTACTTTATGTCAGAATTCTGCAAGTTTGTAGCTGTTATTTTGTTTCATGTTGTAAGCCCTTGTGGCCCTAGATGTGTCCTAAACGTCTGAGTGTATCCTTGCTGCCTATATACGGCCTTCACCTAATGAAATACAAATCAGATTTGAAGTAAAACATAAAACTGAAACCTTGTTTCTGTTGCATCTCTTGGCTGTGTGCTTGAGACAACTTCCTTTGTTGTGTGCTTGGAAGTGAGCTTGGGTCCTTAGCTGTGTGCTGGGATCAAGGTTCAACCCTCAACCATTGGCTTTGTGCTTTGGTTAAGGTCCTAGCCTTGTTCTTTAACAATCAATTCAAACAGAAACAGAGTACTTGCAAGTGTCTTAATCTTAGCTCAGTTTGTCATTGTTTAGTTGTCTTTTCTGAATAGTTTCAATGCAAATTGGTTATCAGAGCTTTGGTTTGTGAGTTCATCTACCTAACTACATTAAAAACACAAAATACAACCATGAGTGAAGAGAGAATCACAGGTATTGAAAACACAGTTCAAGATTTTGTCAGAACTGTAATGGAGGTCTCTAGATCTGTCAATGAACTCCTTGAGGGCCAACCGAACAATGATACAAGGGGAGGCAGAGGTCGAGGAAGAGGAGCACCTTTCCCACAAGGTGGAGTAAGGAGGAGACAACCTGTAGATCAGTTTGAAATGTCAGATTCAGATGGCTCAGATCACAATCTTCTCAGACACCAAGACAAAGATATCAAGGTAGAGATTCCTGACTTTCTAGGTAGCTTGAACCCTGATGATTTATTAGATTGGCTAAGGTCTGTAGAAAGAGTCTTTGAGTTTAAAGGATACACTGATAGAAAGGCTTTTAAGGTTGCTATCATGAAACTAAAAGGCTATGCCTCACTTTGGTATGAAAACATGAAAAACTTGAGGGTTAGAGAAGGGAAAGAACCTGTAAAGTCATGGCTCAAACTGAAAAAGAAAATGAGAGCTAAGTTTGTCTCTAGGGACTACACTCAAGACATGTTCATTAAGCTCACCCACCTTAAACAAGACCAAAGACCTATAGAATCTTATTTAAGAGACTTTGAACAACTTACATTGCAATGTGAGGTTGTTGAGAAATCTGAGCAAAAGATAGCAAGGTTTTTAGAAGGCTTGGATGAGAGGATAGCTAGTAAAGTTAGGCTGCAAAACATATACTCCTTTGAGGAAGCTGTCAACTTGTCTTTAAGAGTAGAAAAGTTGGGGAAAGGGAAAGCCAGTGTCTCTAAAACTCCTGCTAGAACACCTAACTACAAACCTTTTGTAGGAATTAAGATGGGAGAACCTGTGGCTCCTACTCAGACTCCTTTTAACCCTGATAAAAGCAAGGTTGTTGAGGCAGGCCAAAGGAAGACTACCCCCCTCAAAAAGTGTTTTCAATGTCAAGGATATGGACATTTTGCTAGAGAATGTCCATCTAAAAGGGCTCTGAGCACTCTAGAGGTAATCCATTGGGGGGATGATGAGGTGTTGGTCTGTGATGAGGAGATGGAAGAGCCTGAGATAGAGGCTAGTGAGGAGTTGATAGAACCTGATGCTGGGTTAAGTCTGGTGACTTGGAGGGTGATGCACACACAACCCCAACCCTTAGAAGAAGATCAACGACACCAGATCTTTAGAACTAGGTGCACCATAAAAGGGAGGGTGTGTAATCTGATTGTGGATGGAGGGAGTTGCACCAATGTAGCCTCTAAGACAATGGTGGATAAACTAACATTGCCCACCAAAGACCACCCTCAACCTTACAAGCTTAGGGGGCTGAACAAGGGGGCTGAAGTTAGAGTAGATCAACAATGTGTTGTTCCATTTTCTATTGGGAAAGGATATGCTGATGAGGCCTTGTGTGATGTATTGCCTATGGATGCTTGTCACCTCCTATTAGGGAGGCCCTGGGAGTTTGATAGGGATGCTGTCCATCAGGGAAGGGATAATACTTACTCTTTTAGGTTTGGGAAGAAGAAAATCATCTTAGCTCCTTTACCCCCTATCCTGAAAGGGAACCCTCCACTCTTAACTGAAGCTGCTAAGGAAGTTCTGCTGTTAAGTGAAGCAGAGATGGAGCAAGAGTTAAATGATCTTAGGCCAGTCTATGTCCTCCTCACCAAGGAGGTAGGGGAAGGGTCTAACCAAGTGCCTAAGGAAGTGCAAGCCTTGCTGAAAACCTATGAGGATATTTTCCCTGCTGAACTACCTAGTGGATTACCCCCACTAAGGGGAATTGAGCACCACATTGATCTAGTACCTGGGGCTGTCCTTCCAAACAAGCCAGCCTATAGAAGTGACCCCAGGGCAACACCAGAGCTGCAATCTCAGGTGGGAGAATTGCTTAGCAAAGGGTATGTCAGGGAGTCTCTTAGTCCTTGTGCTGTACCAGCACTGCTAGTGCCTAAGAAGGATGGAACTTGGAGGATGTGTATAGATAGCAGAGCAATTAACAATATCACCATTAAGTATAGGTTCCCTATACCTAGACTCAATGACATTCTGGATGAACGCAGTGGGGCTCAAGTGTTCACTAAGATTGATCTAAGGCAAGGGTATCATCAAGTAAGGATAAGAGCTGGAGATGAGTGGAAGACTGCTTTCAAGACCAAGCATGGGCTGTATGAATGGTTAGTGATGCCATTTGGGCTCTCCAATGCCCCTAGCACCTTCATGGGGCTCATGACAGAAGTCTTAAGGCCTTACTTGGGAAATTTCATTGTGGTATACTTTGATGACATTCTAGTCTACAGTTCAAGCAAGAAGGAACACCTACAACATCTGAACTTGCTTTGTGAGGTTCTCAGGAAGAATAAGCTATATGGTAAGCTAGAGAAGTGCACTTTCATGCAGCCTGAGGTTCACTTCCTTGGGTTCATCATATCAAAGGAGGGGGTAGCTGTTGATCCTGAGAAGGTTAAGGCAATCAGGGATTGGCCCACACCTAAGACAGTAACAGAGGTCAGGAGTTTCCATGGGTTGGCATCCTTCTATAGAAGGTTCATTCAGGGGTTCAGTTCTATCATGGCTCCTATCACAGAATGCATGAAGAAAGGAGAGTTTACTTGGGGAGAAAAAGCAGAGAAGTCCTTCAAAACCATTAAGGATCTGTTGTGTAGATCCCCTATACTAGGCTTACCTGACTTTAACAAACTGTTTGAAGTAGAATGTGATGCAAGTGGGTTAGGAGTTGGGGCAGTACTGGTTCAAGAGAAGAGGCCCATAGCCTATTTCAGTGAGAAGCGAAGTGGAGCAAGGTTAAATTACTCTACCTATGACAAAGAGTTTTATGCCATAGTGAGAGCTCTGAATCATTGGGGGCATTACCTAAAACCTAAGCCTTTTGTGCTACATTCAGACCATGAGGCTTTAAAGTTCATCAATGGTCAACACAAACTCAACCCCAGGCATGCCAAGTGGGTAGAATTCCTGCAATGTTTCTCCTTTTCAAGCAAGTACATAGAAGGCAAGAACAATGTAGTAGCTGATGCCCTTTCTAGGAGATCTGTGATGTTGTCATTCATGGAGCAAAGGGTCCTAGGCTTTGAATTCATGAAGGAACTCTACATGGAAGATCCAGACTTCAAGGAGGAATGGGAAGTGTATGCAGAAGGAAAACTCAAGAAGGGGAGCAAGTACTTGACACAGAATGGATTCCTCTTCCAAGGAAACAAACTAGGCATACCTAGAGGTCCTTACAGAGGATTACTAGTCAAGGAGGTCCATTGCAATGGACTTGCAGGGCACTTTGGGGTACAAAAGACCTATGAGATATTGCATGAGCAGTTCTATTGGCCCAAGATGCTAGGTGATGTGCAGGACACTATTAAAAGGTGCAAACCCTGTCAACGAGCCAAGTCACAGTTCCATGCAGGTCCCTACACCCCACTACCTGTACCAAACA
>JAIUZE010003409.1:0-17556 GCA_022085475.1 Heliosperma pusillum | reverse complement strand
CCAAAATCGTCCTACAATTCATTCATGCTCATTGTAGCTCGATTTTTTTTTTTCGGGATTTATTGATTTTTAACCATTAAAAATCACTATCAACATTTAAATCGCATTTAAATTCAAACTAATTAACTAAACTGTTTTAGAACTCAAAATTAGTCACTACTAATTTTGTTTGTCATTAATTAGATCGATTTGATTTCATTTGCTAAATATTACGGTTTAATCATAACGATTATGAAATAAAACCAAAATAAAATATAAACATCATAAAATTTGAAAACAAAAATTTTGTACATTCTGGAACAATTCCAGGAACTATAAAAATAAAAAATATTTGTTCAAAAAATTTAAATTAAATTTTATGAACAAATAGCTTTGTATTTAATGGTTTTATCAAATAAAAACATTAGATATAGTAAAACAGTGAAACAAATTATGAAATTTCACCAAGAGTATCAACATCAGAATGTTAAATGTACAAAAAATTTCAAGACCATAAATGGACGTTTCAATTTTATGAACATTATATCCTCAATTATCGACTTTTATCGTATAAAAATCAATGAAATGCAATACATAAGTAAAATTCACGAACTTTTACATAAAATATGTAAGAAATGCATGTGAGATCATATTAAAATTTCATGGCCAGAATCAACATGAAACTATTTTTATTTAACTTTTAACTCATAAAATGCATGTTAACTCGGTTTAAACGCCAAAAATCAAAATAAATAGCAAATTAATCCATAAAATCACGAAATTTAACCACAAACATTTTGAGGTCAGTAGGTATACATGCACCAAAAATTTTCGTCAGAATCATATTTTAACTCAAAATCTTTGATTTATTAGTTATCTTATAACTTTAATAAAAATGTCCAAAATGAACATGCATGCTACAAGCTAGATCTGATACCAATTGAAAGTCCATAGACCTTAATTAGACTCCTCTAATTATTTACTAAATTACTTATTAATTTAGTTTATAATGATCTATGTAACATGCATGCAAATATAAAGACATTTATATAAAAGAAGAAATTTCCTCACATTGATATGGAAATTATATGGGCACAACAAGAATTCCTTCTTGTTGTTCTTGAGCTATAAATATGGATGAACACAAACTATCTCCAAAGTAGAAGATCTCCTCTAAGTTGCACCAAGATTAACCCAAATAATCTACCCTTATTATTAACTAGATAATAAGATAGATATTATTCTACTAATATTATGACTATATTACTACACTAGTAATACTTAGTAAATATTAGTATTTGAGAGTTTATAGTGAGAAGAAGAGTTTTAGAGAGAAGTATGACAATTGAACAAAATCAAGAAATGAAAAAATGAACAACCAATGTTCATTATCTAGCCACTTTGGCCGGATGTTTTAGTCCCTAAAAGGACTCTTATTTTGTTTGATTTGTTCACATGCATTTGAGTGGAGTGTTGTAGTATATATGATGATTATTCTTACTTGTAATGTCACTTTTATAAGTAACTAAATAGTAAAAACAAGAACTAAAATCATCACCTTTGAACTACAACCAAAACCGGTCCATTATGGCCTAGTTTGGTCCATTTTGATTTTTGATATTTGTCTCACAAATACTTATTGATCATATGCTTAATTATCTTGTATAATTAAGTGTTAATTTGATCATATAACAATTATATGACTCAATTAAATAAATAATATGTACTTAACATTTTAAGTAATATTTTACCATTATATCAATATATAATGGGTCCCACAATGCTTAGTTAATTTATTTTACAAATCCTTGTAAATATAATTAACTAATTACCTCTATCTCAAAACCTCAACTAATTTAGTAATTTAACGATTAATTACTAAGTTAAATCTTATTTAATCGTATTAAAATAAGATATAAATTTATTAGTCAATTATCGCATAATTGAAAATAAGTTTAATCGAATTTGAGTTCTTAACTCAATTTCTAACAATTAACTCTCGTACATATCGAATATATGTAATGTACTAATTAACTGTATCGTATACAAATAATTAGTTACTATTTGGATTTCATCCTTTAGGTGTGACCGAAAGGGATCAGTTGATCACCGCCGTCAAACGACAATAACGTCAAACTCTAGTTAGCCAACCGTTATTGATTTACGTTAATCAACTGACTAATCATATATATAGTCAATAATTATCCCAATTATATTCCATAATAAGATTTATTATGTGGCGCACTATTGTGGAGGATACCTACTCCAACAAGAAGATGCTTAGGAATGACTCCTTTTTATGGCTGGCGAGCTTTCGTACGTAGTCTAACGGACGTTAAACGACCCTCCCCGACAGTCGACAGACTTTAAACTTTTCCCGGCGACAAGTCCTTGGTTCAGACCCCTTGAACCGCCTCGCGTCATCATAGTCATCAGGTTGTAATCTTCGATTGACCTGATGGCTATACTTTGTCTTTTGCCTTGTCCAAGCCTCACTCAAAGTGGGGGCTATGTAGATACCTTAAATCTACACCTTGCGCCAACCACCCACTGATGATTGGGCCGCACGTTTAGTATGTGAAACGTTGTATGACAATTCGTAAGTTTATCGTAATGCGGGTTTGATGCATTTGTGGAAAAATTGGATGTTATTAACTCCAAGAATCGATATGCATTGAAATCGAGAAGAATGAGAAAGACAATTTAGAGAAGATGGAAGTTTCCCAAGGTCACTCGATCGAGTATGTGCAAAACTCGATCGAGTCGTGGAAAAGAAGATGGAGCATGTCAAGGATACTCGATTAAGTGTGCAAATACTCGATCGAGTCGCAGGCCCAAAATACTTTCGAAATATTATTTTTGCTACTGGGGTTATTCCATGAACATCGTTCATTTTAATTAGTTTGTAATTAGTATTTTACTAGGTTGTTAGAAGGAGATTGATTAATGAATTGATTGTTAAATTGCACAAGTTGTTGTTCAATTGTTGTGTTACTTCTACTTAAATGATTTAATGATCAGAGTTGATTAATTAGTTTTGCGAATTAGGATTATCACCGTCCCAGATTAAGACTAATATAGGCAGCGATAATTAGATAGACTAGTTTAAAGATAGTGATCACATGTTAAATCTAGATTTAAAGGGCATAATAGAATCGACTGATCTTGTGACCTTATAGAACTTAATTGATCTTTTTATTGATTAAATTACGTCCCTGGATAACATATCTAGTGAACTTGGGACCCTAGACCTTTAATCTTATTGAATTCGTCTTTTACTTTATTGCAGTTAGTTATAGCTAATCAAACCATCAAAACCCCATAAACTGTTACCTTTAAAGATAGACTTAGTTACTAGGAAATAGACTTTACCGCCTTCCTATGGATTCGATACCCTACTTACCGTAGACTATTAGTTAGCATTGTGTTAGGTTTACTTTGATATAGGGAACGCGACTTTATCCTTATCAGAATCCATTTGAGCACGACTATGCAGTTTACAATCCAGACATCTCGAGTTGCCAAGAGGCAACAATCCCTTTGATAATCAAGGGGAGGACAATCCCATCTTTCTCAACTACGTATCTCCAAGCAATTCATTATGACCCTATCATTGCCTTTATAGTCCCCTTTTACGGCGGATGTTTGACAACGCAAAAATACACTAATTCTCACATGAAACACGATAATGAAATCAGGTCGATGAATTATTTTAGAGTGTAATGGAGGTTCTTATGACAATCTGAAAATCCTAAAGAACTCCCACTGCTGGTCTGACCAGTACGCATTCAATAACACATACTCATACAATAGATATAAATATCCAATATCACATGATATATGAAACTTGATCATCAATCTACTTGTATACTAATCACTTAAATATAATTAATGTCCCAACCTAACGATGTGATTACGGGACAAAATTAATCTACTTTTTCTATTTTTTATGAATAAGGTTTCAATAAACAAATATTATTTGATTGCATATACTGATTCATAGATTATTTTGGACTTTCATTCAATTATAACAAGACTAAATGAAATAATATTTTATTTAATGAATTACAACAGTTTTATAATTATGTACAAACATAAATCAAAACTGTATAAATTAGCATCATTCACCAATGTGCTTGAAACCTATTGCGACCGTATGACCATCATGCTTCACTCGCGTAAGGGGTTTAGTAATTGGGTCTACAACATTTGAATCTGTATGAAATTTGCAAATTCAAATATTACCTATTTCGGCAAATTCTTGAATAAGATGATATTTTCTGAGCACGTGTCTAGATTTGTTATGTGACCTACGCACTTTTGCTTGAGAAATGACTGCATTGTTGTCACAATAGATATCCAGTGCATTGACAATACTAGAAACCACACCAAGCTCAGAAATGAACCTCATCATCCAAACTGCCTCTTTTGCGGCTTATGAAGCTGCGATGTACTCAGCTTCTGTTGTGGAATCCGATGTGGTTCTTTGCTTGGAACTCTTCTAGCTTATTGCTCGTCCATTCATACTAACGACGTACCCAGATTGCGCCTTGAAATCATCCTTATCTGTTTGGAAAATATCATCAGTGTAACCATTTACAGTTAGCTCATCTTCTGCACCATAAACTAAGAAGTGTGTAGATACCCGTATCCGTCGATACATGCATTTTTAGAAATCCCGCCAAACACGCATTAATGATAGGACACATGTAATTTCAATGACGGTATTCAATGAAAAAGTTCATTGTTATGATGTAAGATAAACGCTTTGACGGTTTTACTAATTTGAAATGGATTATTTTAAGTTAGTCATATGTTTTATTAATTTAAATGAAATTGGAAATTATTTAAAAAGTGTTTGTTTGGAATAAATGAAATTTATTTCCGATTTGTATTTTTGAGTCTAATTTGATTAAAAAGCAATTCTGCTTATTTAAAATTGTTTTTATTTGATTTTAAAAAATCAATTTTGCTCTATTTTGGAATGATTTTAAGCTCATTTTTGAATTATTCTTGGCCCCAGTTTTGAGGAGTACTTAGTCCATATACCAACCCCCTTTTATTTCCTCAAAAACCCACAAAACAGACCCCCAAAATAGTCCCCCCGCGAGCTCGTGTATCCTGTTTCAACAGCCCCAAACCCGACCCAACCACCGCCTAACTCAGTCACCATTACCCCCAACCTAGCTCACACTCTAGCCTACCACTTATCCCTAATCCCTAATCCATAACTCATACCTGTTCCCAAAAACGCGAAAAACAACCCACAAAACCCATGTAGCAGCCCCTGTTTTGGTGAAAATCCGCAACTTTTTTTTATCCATTTTTCATCCTAGTAAACCACCCTATCAAACCTGACATTTACTTACCTTAAACCCCAAGTAATAATACTCCATATCCCTCTAAATATCTCTGAATATCTCGTCCAAAAGATCACACAAATCACCTTCCAAAACCGAGTAGGAAACCCATTCCTAAACACCTCCAGATTCTGTTTATAACTGAAATACATCATATCTAGGACTTTATTATCATAATAAAATAAACCCTAGACAACCCTAACACGAAAACGAAATACACGAGGCAAGAGCAACACACAAACACACGCAAAAGAACCCACCTTCTTCAACCTCTGTCAAATACCGAGTTCAAACCTTCAAAATCCATTAAAACTTCACATAACAAACATCCCTAGTACTCCTATAATACTTAGGAATAAGTCTCAAGGTTCATACACGAGTTTAGGTGACCATTTGTGACAACCCTCGCGAATGCGAAAATAAAACATACAAGCATGTGATTTAATTAGCGGAAATACGGTATTTTAAAAACCTTTATACATGCAAGATAGAAAATACGAGGAGTGTCAAATATTACAAACCAAAGTACGAAATATACTACAACAAGAGACGTAGTCTCTCCAAATGTTATCAAAGTAAATGTGATTAGCAAACAAGCTAAATAACGTCTAGAGGTGTTTCATCCAGGGACAACGCCCGCTATCTCACACCCGAACCCAAAATATCAAGCAAAAAGCCATCCATGCAAGCAACCTGTTCATCCATGAAAAACATTAACGCCACAGTCAGTGGGGAGTAACTCCGGGTTCTCCCAGCCATATCACATTAAACGTACATGAAAGGAAATACAAAAGTAGAAGCATGCATATATAGATATACATGTGAAATACGATAAGGATAGATAGGCAATTCAATGCATAAAGATATCGATACATGGAGTACAAAACCGTAACCATCATGCTATAGATAGACACCGGGAAGACACTCTTAGGCAACCGAATACACTCACTAGGGCTTGCATCTCACCGTTAGCGGTATAAGTTTGATAAGATTGAGACTCGACAAACAAACCAAGCCAAGTCATGTGAAGATCATAAGTAATCCATCATATAATCACCCATTCAAACATATCAATACATTGACGACATCTCTCACGGTAAATGAAACGCACTAGCACCGTGTACATGGCAAGAATGATTAAAAGGAATCCACGAGATAAGCATTTCCCTGAACGCATACACGATGACATTTCGTATATGTAGACTAATTTTCTTCTGGTAGCACGACGATATAAATATCCGGTCCTAGTCTAAACCTGGCCAGACTCTCGGAATAAACCATTTTCCGATTCGACATGCGATGACATTTCGCATCCAAGACTCGGTCAATCATTGAAGCCGAGTACCCCAAATTCGGTTGACATTCACGAAAGAGGCGGAAAAGAGCACAAGCCTCATAACAAGCGGTACGCTACATGCAAATAACACCACCTCGCAAGTACACAACATTTGACGGCCGGGTCGATCAACGCAAAGCGTTCGCCTCCCAACAACGTCGTCGTATGCCCACTAACACATGCAATTAAGCAGTAAGGATACATCCCCGTTCCGACATTCCAGCCTTACGAACGTGGAGGTAGCCATGGGAATGAGAGTACAAAGCACGTAGGAAATTAGTGCTCAAACCGTAACATTTGTAAAAACCGACTCAAAGTGGGACATACCAAAAACCGTCACAAAACATGAGAATAGGGAACTATATAAATTTAACTATGATAAACATGAGTCAATACATGATACATAAGCATTAGAACAAGTTTATGAAGCACCATAAATAAGAAACATAGATCCCCTCTCCAAAACAACATTGTTTGGAAACCAGCTAAAACAAGGGTCCACTTCAAACGGTCATAACTAGAGTTCTAGACATGCAAATGCAGAAATTCCAAATGGCGATGATAGATTATCCTCTTACGGTTCCAACGGGATGTGACAAGCCTAAAACAAGCAAGTAACGAAGGAGATATGATCATTTTACAAAAAGGGGTTGGTGCAGGAAAACTGCAGTCGACTTGGGAAACTGGCAGCGAGTAACGCTGCCAGCGCCGGATGACGCTGCTAGCGTCCCACGACGCTGCTAGCGTTCAAGGACGTTGCCAGCGTTCTTTGCTGGACTCAGGCACGATCAAATCCCAACATGTTATCAACAACAAAAATCCTCATTTATCATCACAAACCATCAATTCTCATATCAATTAACAACTAACAACATCCATCATCAACAACACAATTCCTATGATTACTAATCTTATTCTAAATACGATTACTAACATAGAAAACACATAAAACACGTAAATGATATCGAGTAACCCTTCACCGTTACCTTTTTGCGTCTTTACTCCGCGTCAATGTCCTCTTCAATCCGATTCTTAGCGGCTGGTGAGCCTCATTACGCACCTCCAGAAGTGACTCATGAACTTAGTATCTCTGTCAGATACTATGGTTCTTGGTACCCCATGGAGTTTCACAATCTCCTTGAAATACAGGTCTGCAACTCCCATGGCATCTTCAGTCTTCTTGCAGGCAACAAAATATGCCATTTTGCTAAACCTGTCCACAACTACCATGACTGAGTCCTTCCCCCTCTGAGTTCTAGGGAGAGCCACTATAAATTCCATGCTAACATCTTCCCAAGGCTTGTCTGGAACTGGTAAGGGGGTGTATGCTCTAGCTTAAAAGAATGACTTGGATTTCTGGCAAGCACTGCACCTTCTGATTACATCCTGAACATCTCCCAACATTTTTGGCCAATAGAATTGTTCCTGCAGCATGTCATAGGTCTTTTGGATGCCAAAGTGACCAGCTAGGCCATTTGAATGAACCTCTTTCACCAACAACCCTCTGTAAGGAACCCTTGGCACACATAGCTTGTTTCCTAGGAACAAGAACCCTTCCTGCTCCCAATATCTACTTCCACTTTTAGTTGTGCCCTCCAGTCTTGCCACCCAGTCTTCTTTAAAATCAGGGTCCTCCCTATAAAGCTCCTTCATGTGCTCAAACCCAAGTACTCTTTGCTCCATGTAGGTCAGCATCATGGTCCTCCTTGACAAAGCATCTGCTACCATATTGTTTTTGCCCTCAATGTACTTGTTGGAGAATGAGAAGGATTGTAAATACTCTACCCACTTGGCATGCCTAGCATTCAACTTATGTTGTCCATTGATGTACTTGAGTGCCTGGTGGTCAGAATGTAATACAAAGGGTTTGGGCTTCAGGTAGTGACTCCAATGGTTCAAAGCTCTGACTATTGCATAGAATTCTTTGTCATAGGTTGAGTAGTTGAGTTTAGCACCACTCAGCTTCTCACTAAAGTAGGCCACAGGTTTTTGTTCTTGCATTAGGACAGCACCAATGCCTATGCCACTAGCATCACATTCCACTTCAAATAGCTTGTTAAAATCAGGGAGGACAAGGATGGGAGACTCACACAAGAGGTCTTTGATGATGTTGAAAGATCTCTCAGCCTTGTCATTCCACCTAAACTCTCCTTTCTTATGCACTCAGTTAAGGGGGCCATGATGGAACTAAACCCCTTGATGAATCTTCTGTAGAAGGAGGCCAATCCATGAAAGCTCCTTACTTCAGTTATAGTTTTAGGGACCTGCCACTCCCTAATTGCTTTCACCTTGTCTTGATCAACAGCAACTCCTTCTTTGGAGATGATGAACCCCAAGAACTGAACTTCTTCCTGCATGAAGGTACACTTTCCCATCTTGCCAAACAATTTGTGCTTTCTCAGGACATCAAATAACAATCTCAGGTGTTGGAGGTGTTCTTCTGTTGACGGGCTGTAGACCAATATGTCATCAAAGTATACAACCATGAACTTCCCTAGATAGGGTATCAGTACCTCAGTCATCAACCTCATAAAGGTGCTTGGGGCATTAGATAAGCCAAAGGGCATGACCAACCATTCATACAACCCATGTTTGGTCTTGAAGGCTGTCTTCCACTCATCCCCAGCCCTGATCCTCACCTGGTGATATCCCTGCCTCAGATCAATCTTGGAGAAGACCTGAGCTCCACTCAGCTCATCTAGGATATCATTCAACCTTGGTATAGGGAACCTGTATTTGATGGTAATATTGTTGATGGCCCTACTGTCTATGCACATTCTCTAGGACCCATCCTTCTTGGGAACCAGCAAGGCAGGAACTGCACATGGACTGAGGGATTCCCTCACAAAAACTTTGCTGAATAAGTCACCAACTTGAGATTGTAGTTCTTGAGTGGCTTTTGGATCACTCCTGTAAGCAGGCTTGTTGGGTAGCATTGCTCCAGGAATGAGATCAATATGATGTTCTATTCCTCTAAGAGGGGGTAGCCCACTAGGCAAGTCAGAAGGGAACACATCTCCATAATCCTCTAGTATCTGTTGGGCTTCAGATGGAATGTTTCCTTGGGGAGGTAGGATCTCTTTGGTTAGCAGGATGAACACAGATTCATCACTCATATGCTCTTGAACAACCCTAGCTTCACTCAGGAGTAAGACTTCTTTGGAAATGTTACTGACAGGGGTAATGTTCCCCTTAACATTGGGAGGTAAAGGGGCAAGTATGATCTTCTTGTTACCAATCTTAAAAACATAGGTGTTGTCCTTTCCATGGTGTACAGAGTCTCTATCAAACTCCCATGGCCTGCCCAATAGGAGGTGGCAAGCATCTATAGGTAGAACATCACACAAGACCTCATCAGTATATCCTTTCCCAATAGAAAATGGCACAACACACTGTTGATCCACCATAACTTCAGCCCCCTTGTTCAGCCACCTAAGCTTGTAAGGTTGAGGGTGGTCTTTGGTGGGCAATGTTAGTTTATCCACTAGTGTTTTAGAAGCCATATTGGTGCAGCTACCTCCATCCACAATCAGGTTACAAACCCTCCCTTTAATGGTACACCTGGTTCTAAAGAACTGGTGTCTTTGATCTTCTTCTAAGGGTTGGGGTTGTGTGTGCATTACCCTCCATGTCACCAGGCTTAACCCAGCATCTGGTTCAATCAACTCTTCACTAGTATCTGCCTCTGGCTCTTCCATCTCATCATCACATACCAACACCTCATCTTCTCCCCAATGAATTACTTCTAGGGTGCTCAGAGCTCTTTTAGATGGACATTCTCTAGCAAAATATCCATATCCTTGACATTGAAAACACTTTTTTAGAGGGGTAGCTTTTCTTTGGCCTGCATCAACAGCCTTGCATGTATCAGGGTTGAAAGGAGTCTTAGTAGGGATCATAGGTTCTCCTATCTTGACTCCTACAAAGGGCTTGAAGGTAGGGGTTTTAGTTGGTGTCTTAGAGGCACTGGATTTCCCTTTCCCCAACTTCTCTACCCTTAAAGACAAGTTGAGAGCCTCCTCAAAGGAGTATATATTTTGCAGCCTTACTTTACTAGCTATTCTCTCATCCAACCCTTCTAAGAACCTTGCTATCTTTTGCTCAGGTTTCTGAACAACCTCACATTGTAGTGTGAGTTGTTCAAAGTCTCTTAGATAAGATTCTACAGGTCTTTCTTCTTGTTTTAGGTGAGTGAGCTTAATGAACATGTCCTAGGTGTAGTCTCTAGATACAAACTTAGCTCTCATTTTCTTTTTTCAGTTTGAGCCATGACTTAACATGTTCTTTCCCTTCCCTAACCCTCAAGGTTTTCATGTTTTCATACCACAGTGAGGCATACCGTTTTAGTTTCATGATAGCAACCTTAAAATCCTTCTTATAAGTGTATCCTTTAAACTCAAAGACTCTTTCTACAGACCTTAACCAATCTAGGAAATCATCAGGGTTCATGCTACCTAGAAAGTTAGGGATTTCTACCTTGATGTCTTTGTCTTGGTGTCTGAGAAGACTTTGATCTGAGCCATCTGAGTCTGACATTTCAAATTGCTCTACAGGTTGTCTCCTCCTTCCTCCACCTTGTAGGAATGGTGCTCCTCTTCCTCGACCTCTGCCTCCCCTTATGTCATTGTTCTGTTGGCCCTCAAGAAGTTCATTGACAGATCTGGAGACTTCCATCACAGTTCTGACAAGTCCTTGAACTGTGGTTTCAAGACTTGTAATTCTCTCTTCACTCATGGTTGATTTTTGTGTTTTTAATGTAGTTGGGTGGATGAACTCACAAACCAAAGCTCTGATAACCAATTGAACTGAATCCTCTTAGGAAAAGAAGTGAATTCAAGGTTAAACAAGCCAGTGTTAGCACTCCTTAGAAAGAACTCAACAACCTGCACTAGGCTAGGTAATTCAGATAGTACCTTGCACCCTAGCACACAAGCACAGGTAGCAAAGGGGGTGTTAGGACTCAAGACACACAAGTAATGAGTTCTAAACACTACACTCTTAGGTCACACACAAGCTTACTAAGAAATGCTACAATACTTAGCCATGATGAAGGATTGTTTTGAACAAAGTTCAGAAATATAATAATTCAAGTCTGCCTTCTTTAGGTTACATTGTAGGCCTTATATAGGCAATTAAAACAGATCTTGACCCTTGAAAACAAAAACATCTAAGGGCTTTCAAAGCCTTACAGCTTACTGAAAACAAATTACAAAGTCAGCTAATGAAGACAACAAAAATAGACTGCAAACACAGAAAAAGAAGACTGAAAAGTAGGTTTGTCCATTTCCAGAAATGGCAATTCTGCTCAATGCTTTGGGAAGTCCTTGCCTGGCTTGTTCTTGCTGTGTTTGGGACTGACAAGGGCTTCATATACGACCTTCCTAACATACTAACTACACCTGATGTTGATCATACACAAAAATAAGAAGCTTGGACAGAAATGTTGGCCTTGTTACCAGTTGACTCCTCCATATGACCTTCACTCTTCTAGGCTGTTTTAGATGGGCTTCTAGACTTTATTTGGAAAACTTGTCCTGAACTTTTCTCTTGCTAAGGACCTCAACTTTAAGGGAAAAGAAGATGGAGCCCTTGGTTGGACTTGTGCTGCAAGATATTTGGCTGGTACTCTGGCTGGTCTTGACTTGTTTTCAGAAAACTGGACCCTGCTCTGGTGACCCTTCTTGTGGCTGTTCTTGCTTGATTTCCTGCTGCTTCTTGGATGTCATAGGGGCGCTTGGGGAGTGTTATATCTGGTGCTTTTGGTGTAGGGTTCTTGCTTGTCTGGTTGGGAGGTGGTTGGTTCCCTTTTGCTACAATGGTACAGTCCTGGCTAGCTGAGTTCTTGGCTTGGTGAGGCTGGGGTTCTACTCCTGTTGCACTTTGGCACACAGAGCTTGTTCCCATGAAACAAGTAGCCCTCTTGAGCTGTGTATCTGCTCCCTTTCTTAACTTGACCTTCCAAGTGCACTTCCCATTCCTCCTTGAAGTCTGGATCTTCCTGATAAGTTCCTTCATGAACTCAAACCCCAATCCTCTTTGTTCCATGAATGTCAGCATTACAGACCTCCTTGACAGGGCATCAGCCACAATGTTGTTCTTGCCTTCTATATACTTGCTGGAGAAGGAGAATGATTGGAGGAACTCCACCTACTTGGCATGCCTGGGGTTGAGTTTGTGCTGCCTATTGATGTACATGAGGGCCTCATGATCATAATGTAACACAAATGGTTTGGGCTTGAGATAATGTCCCCAATGATTTAATGCTCTGACAATGGCATAGAACTCCTTGTCATATGTAGAGTAGTTCAACTTAACTCCATTTAGCTTTTCACTTAAGTATGCAACATGCCTCTTCTCCTGTGTAAGCACAGTCCCTATGCCAAGGCCACTGACATCACACTCAACCACAAAGAGCTTGTTGAAATCTGGCAGGACTAGAATAGGGGACTTGCACAACAATTCCTTGATGAGATTGAAGGATTTCTCAGCTCTGTCATTCCACTTGAACTCTCCCTTCTTCATATATTCAGTAATAGGGGCCATGATGGAGCTAAAACCCTGTATGAACCTCATGTAGAAAGAAGCTATACCATGAAAACTTCTGACATCAATCACAGTTTTAGGGGTTGGCCGTTCCTTGATTGCCTGAACCTTCTCAGGATCAACTGCTACCCCTTTCTTAGAAATAATGAACCCATGGAAATAAACCTCAGAGTGCATGAAGGTGCACTTCTCCAGTTTGCCATACAACTTGTTCTCCCTCAAAACTTCAAACAGTAACTTCAGGTGCTGTAAATGCTCTCCCTTGGATGAACTAAAAATGAGGATATCATCAAAGTAAACCACCACACCTTTGCCAAAGTATGGCCTCAAGACTTCTGTCATCAACCTCATGAAAGTACTAGGGGCATTAGACAACCCAAAGGGCATCACCAACCACTCATAGAGTCCATGTTTTGTTTTGAAAGCTGTTTTCCACTCATCACATGCCCTTATCCTGACTTGGTGGTATCCTTGCCTCAAATCAATCTTAGTGAACACTTGAGCACCACTCAGCTTATCCAGAATATCATTAAGTCTAGGTATAGGGAACCTATACTTAATAGTGATGTTGTTGATTGCTCTGCTGTCAATACACATGCGCCAGGTCCCATCCTTCTTTGGTACTAGTAAGGCTGGTACAGCACAAGGACTGAGGGACTCCCTGACGTACCCCTTGTTCAGCAACTCACTTACTTGAAGCTGGAGTTCTTGTGTGGCCTTAAGGTCACTCCTGTAAGCGGGTTTGTTGGGTAGGACAGCTCCAGGTACTAAGTTTATGTGGTGTTCTATTCCCCTAAGTGGTGGTAGTCCACTAGGGAGTTCAGCAGGGAAGACATCATCATAGGCTTCTAGGATAACCTTGACCTCCTCAGGGACATTACCAGTGTTCAACCCAATCTCCTTGATAAGCAGTATATACACAGGCCTTAGTTCATTCAGTTCTTGTACCATCTCTGACTCACTTATCAACATGACTTCCCTGGAAGCTTCACTCATGGGGGGTGGGTTAATCTTTACAGCAGGGGGGTAAAGATAATAGAATAATTTTCTTCTTCCGAAACTTAAAGGTGTAAATGTTGTCCCTTCCATGTTTGATGGCATCCCTGTCAAACTCCCATGGTCTCCCAAGAAGGAGGTGACAAGCATCCATAGGTAGCACATCACACAGACTCTCATCAACATATCCCTTACCAACTGAGAATGGCACAACACATTGCTTATCCACTTTAATATCAGCCCCTTTGTTCAGCCACCTAAGTTTGTAAGGTAGGGGGTGGTCCTTGGTGGGCGGAGCCAGCTTGTCTATCAGGGTTTTAGAGGCAACATTAGTGCAACTTCCTATATCAATAATGAGGTTGAAGACCCTCCCTTTGATAGTACATATGGTCCTAAATATCTGGTGCCTTTGATCTTCCTCTAAGAGGTGAGGTTGTGCATGCATTACTCTCCATGTTACTAAGCTTAAACCAGCATCAAGTTCAATCAAATCCTCACTAGCCTTTACCGCAGGCTCCTCCATTTCATCATCACAGACCAACACCTCATCCTCTCCCCAATGTACAACTTCCAGGGTGCTAAGAGCTCTTTTTTATGGACACTCTCTAGCAAAATGCCCATAACCTTGACACTGAAAACACTTCTTGAGGGGGATAGTTTTCTTTTGGGCTGAATCAATAGTCTTGCCTTTATCAGTGTTTACAGGAGTCCTAGCATGAAGTACAGGGTCTCATATCCTGACTCCTACATAGGGTTTGAAAGTAGGCGCTCTAGCTGGTGTCGTAGAGGCACTAGACTTCCCCTTTCCCAACTTTTCTACCCTTAGAGACAAGTTAACAGCTTCCTCAAAGGAGTATATGTTATGCAGCCTGACCTTACTAGCTATCCTCTCATCCAACCCCTCCAAGAACCTTGCTATCTTCTGCTCTGGTTTTTCAACAACCTCACATTACAGAGTGAGTTGTTCAAAGTCCCTTAGATAAGACTCTACAGGTCTCTTGTCTTGTTTCAGGTGGGTGAGTTTAATGAACATGTCTTGAGTGTAGTCCCTAGATACAAAATTATCTCTCATTTTCTTTTTCTACTTAAGCCATGACTTAACAGGTTCCTTTCCCTCCCAAAGATTTCCTATAAGTGTATCCTTTAAATTCAAAGACTCTTTCTACAGACCTTAACCAATCTAGGAAATCATCAGGGTTCATGCTACCTAGAAAGTCAGGAGTCTCTACCTTTATATCCTTGTCATGGTGCTTGGGAAGGCTCTGCTCTTAGCCATCTGAGTCTGAGGCCTCCTCTTGCTCAACAGGTTGTCTTCTCCTTCCTCCAACATGTGGTATTGGTGCTCCCCTTCCTCGACCTCTGCCTCCCCTCATGTCATTGTTAAGCTGACCATCAAGGAACGTATTAAAAGATCTTGTAATTTCCATCACAGTTCTGGCAAGGCCTTGAACTGTAGTTTCAAGCCCTGCAACTCTCTCTTCACTCATGGTTGGTTTTATGGTTTTGAATGTAGTTAGGTAAATGTACTCACAACCTTAAGCTCTGATAACCAATTTGCACTGAAGTTATTCAGAAAACACACAACAATTGCACATAAAAGACTTAAGGACTCACAGCTAACTATTTCTGTTTTGAGATTGATAATGCTAAAGAACTGAGGTCAGATAGTACTTAGCCAAAGCACAAAGCCAATGGACTAAGGTTAAGAGCCTAATCCCAGCACACAGCAAAGGATTATGTCCTCAAGTCCCAGCACAAAGCAAAGGACAATTCTCTAGCACACAACCAAGAGTTTGAACAGAAACAGGGTTTCGGTTTGTGTTTACTTCAAATCTGTCTTTCATTCATTAGGAGCAAGCCTTATATAGGCAATGAGATTACATCTTACACGTTCAAATGCATCTAAAGGCCACAAATGGCTCTCAAAAGAAGACAATACAACATCTACATTTCTTACACATACTGAAATAAAGTAAATAAACTGAAGAAAAATAGTTCTGAAAATGACAGCTTCCTTGTTGCCTTGATGCTTTAATGTAGTACATAGTGGACTTTAGGCTTTGTGTTTTGGTCCAAACTGAAGTAGGATTGATCCCAAAGACAGAGGAGAAAGTCACTCGAGCTTGCCTAGCCAAAAGAGGAAGTCTTGATAGTGACGGCTGAACTGCTTCCTAATTAGGTTAGATCTGGTCTGGTGAACTTGGTTCTTGAATTGATGTGTGATCCTGGCATTTTCTAAGGAAGGTTTCCTGGACAAAAAGGTAGTAGACCCTCCCTAGGACCAAGCCTGGCCCTTGTCTTGAATTTCCTATGCTTGGAAGTCACCCTTGGACCCTGTCCAAGGCAACTGCTGCTGACTGGTTTCCTTCAGGCTGATGGGTTGGTTGTTGTCTGTTTGGCTCCTGTTCTGGCTTGTTTGATTGTGGCTTGGGCTATACAAAATATTGACATAGCTTCTTGGGTAGGTTGAGGGTGAGTTTGGACTCTGGCTTGATTGATCATGGCTTGGATGGTCTTGGTTCTGAACCCTGCACTGAACTCTTGTTGCACCTATAGTCAAGAGTTGGCTACTGACATCATTCTCTTATCGCTTCATGATGAGTTAAGCAACTTTAGACTGAATTTCAACATTCATGGTATGGAAAAAGCATTTGCTTGAGTTGCATGGGATGCTCAAGACTAAAGAGGATGAGATCAAAGTGGCCTCTAAAGACAAAATTGTTGTTTTAGTGATTTAGAAGGGGATTAAGTTTAAAAACTCGGGTAAGGGGGAAAAAGTGCAAAATGTAGGAAAAGGAAATGGTAGGGTTGTTGCTATTTTCAAACCTAAACTTTGAGGTAACTCGGACAAAAGTGTCATTAGTGTAATGGCAAGGGTCACTGGAAGAGAAATTGTCTCAATCAAGTACCTCAAAGATAAGCTGGATGGAGTTAGTACATCCAAATCTAAAGGTATATTTATGATTGATGTTTGCTTAACCGAATTTACTTTTTTGGTATTTCATACCGAATGTGGTATTTGTTGCATTGTGTTTATTGATGATGACAAGTCCTCGATCTTTAAATTTTTTGATTGTGTTGTATATTGCTAGTGATGTTTGCAGGAGACATGAGAGATGCTTTGTGACACCCTCAAATTTGCGGAAAGAAAAAAAATAATTTAACTAGATAAAAGATGAGAATACAATACAAAGGTGTCATAAATAAAAAGTTCATTACAAAACGGAAATAATATTACACAAAAGAAATATACAAGACGGAAGACATATCTCCCGTATAAATACGGAAATAAAAGAGTGTATAATAATATACAATCTAAGAACCGAATATAGGTCCAAGGTA
>JAIUZE010003408.1:0-28164 GCA_022085475.1 Heliosperma pusillum | reverse complement strand
CTTGGAAGCAATCCGAACAAGAAAATTAAAACAAGACATAAACTACAAATATTCAATATGAAAAAGAGAATGTACATGTAGGTGTCCTCCTCGCTTAAGGCTTCATCAACTTTCACACGAATAGTTTGAAGAGGTAGACCAACACGAGCCACTTGAAGCTCGACTCCGGCCCCGACTTTGGCAAACATGAGATCCCAAAGCTATATATATAATAACAAAACCAACGGGTCAATATTGGCACAGATTCACCACTTGCCCTTATCTTGACAATACACAATAAGTCTATTTGAATAAGGTCACATTTCGTCTTTGCTGTAGACGACATATAACGAGCATCATTTTCTAAGCTATGAAAGGTTAAAATGGCTTTATTTAGTCCGACTTCAGTGAGAATTTGCGTAACAATACACACAACTTTTGTCTAACACTGTATTATTTAGGAGTAGTTGTATGTGGTGATAATCTCTTAAAAAATGTAAGATGTCATGATTAATTCAAGTTCAAACATGGAAATGCGTTTATTGTCAAAATATAATCTTCCTCAATTGGATTTTTAATAAGGTACGGAGTAATAACTAATCGAGTTGTTCATAATTCAACCCGAATCAGTAAACTGAGCCTGCTTGGACCGTACGAGTCGGACTGGACCGGACCGGCCACACACAGGTCCAGTCTTCGGGTCTATCAAAAAGGCAAACCGTTCTAGTCGTCTATACCGGTCTATAACCGCGAGTGACCCGGTCAGAACCGGCAGCTCCTTTGCATGACTTATTTTAAAGATCTTCAATAACTAACATATCAATTATAGCATATGAAATGTTTAGAATTTGGATTCTTTTTTACTTACCTCTTAAACTACTGCCTAATTTGTAGGAGTTGCCATAACAAATATGTATGCAAATATTTTTCGTCCTTGTTTTTACTTCACATAACACCCGTGCAATACACGATATTTACAGAGTTTATCTTTGATACAGTATTATTTTTAAGTTTTAGCTGTAAATTGTAAATTTGTTAGTTAACATTTATCATCATTGTATCTTTAATTGATAACAATAAATAAAACAACAAAATAATAAGGGATATTCTACCGTGTACCCCCGAGTTTTTTGGTTTTTTATGTTGTACCCCTCGTTTTTTTATAATATACGTTGTACCCCTAACTTCTTACTTATTTTCTCCCCGACGACCTTCTTCAACTACGCATTAACTTTATCGCGTATCAAACAACTGTGATTCGACTTTTGTTGCGACTCATTAATGTCTTATCCCCATCCTCTGTAAAATGGATATAAATCACTTTTAAAAAGCACAAACTACTAATAAAAGCCATCATTATGAATCATGAAATGATAATGGATAATTCATGAATTATTAGTTAGATTCGTATACTATTTAGTGGGTTAATGAGTAATTTGGCGAACTAATAAATAATTGAGTAGGTTATCGAGTGATCGAATCAGTAAAAAAACCGTTTAATAGGTCAAATAAGAAATTAACTTAGCTAAGACAATCAATAAGGTCATTGTATAGACTAATTTATATACTTCAGGGGTATACTATAGAAGTTCAAAAATGTAGGGGTACAACATAGAAAACCAAAAAACTCGGGGGTATATATCTTAATAAAAATAATTTTTTACACAAAAATAATATTTTTTTTATAATTGTTTTTGTTGATAGTAACATATGCTTTAGCTACAATTTATCTTTCCGAGCAAAATTTTAATCCCAAATAACCTAGAAGTAAATCTTAAATAGTGGATTACATCAAAATATGAATGTAATGATAGATGAACCATCTCAACCAAAACCTTAAGGTTATGCTTGAAGCCCATATATTATAGTTATATTCTATTATGCCCCCTCACTCGAAGGCCCATTGTGCTTGAAGAGTGGTTGGTTAGTGCACAAGCCCCCCATACTATGTGCCGGGTTTTTCCACTTTGTGAGTTTGTGATATATTGGAGGTTGCCAGGATTTGAACACGTGACCTTTGGTCTCTCTGATACCATGATAGATGAACCATCTCAACCAAAACCTTAAGGTTATGGTTGAGGCCCACATATTATAGTTATATTCTATTATGTAAATATGAGATTACGTCAAAATAAAGGAAGTGTTTTTAATTCAGTGTATTATTTAAATAGATTTCTCATCCTTAATTACATTTTTAGTAGAGAAAAATATTTAAAAAGATAAAACTAATCAAACAACTCATGATATTATCTTGATATTTTAATGAAAATAGATTTTTAGCATGAATCAAAATGTATTATTTTATAAATTTCACAAATTAGTTTAACTATTTTTTTTGTTATGAAGCTAGTAATAAAGGTTTATAATTTTGTTTTGCACGGAGAATAGTTTATATAGTTTAATGAAAAGATTGTTGTTTATGAAAAGATTAGTTTAACTATAGTTTTAGTTGAATGAAAACTTATAATTTAATGAAAAAAATTATATCTTAATGAAAAAATTATATCATAATGAGATAATTGTTTATTTTTTTTTTTTGGTGCAAATGTAAGCTTTGATTAATAAGGCACTAAGCCAATCAATACATATTCCTTTTACAAATAGGAGCAAACCAACTTAACACATACAACCATCATCACATACAAAAAACTTTTCAACTACATTAAATTCCTAGCCCTACACCATAGAACCTCTTCACGTTTAATACTTCCAAGCTCGAGCTGCATAAGTCGCATCCTAGCTTGAGCACAAACACCTTGAATTAGCTTTTCAGGCCTTTGTACATAAGCCTCCAATCTACACTTATTCCTGCATTGCCAAATGCTATAATAGACAGCCACAACTAAAGACCAATACACCTTTCTGATGAAACCAGTTCTCAGTCTCAATCTAATCAATGCAGTAGGACTGTGCTCCCCTGTATGCCTGAATTGAAGCCACTCATCTAAACATTTGAAGCATTTCTGAGCAAAACAGCATTCCTGAAATAAATGGTGATGATCTTCAGCAGTGTACCCACACAGAAAACAGTTTGTATTTCCTACATAACCTCTTCTATGCATCCTATCTAAGGTAAGCAATCTACCCTTAACAGCAAGCCAATAGATAAAGCAATGTTTAGGAATGTTAAATCTGTTCCATGTGATGTTATACCACTCCACTCTAGTATTATCAGCCTCAGACAGCCACTTATATCCTTTAAGAATGGAGTAACCTGCTTCCTCCTGCCATTCCTCTGATTGCAAACCCAACTTAAGTAACTCCTTGACTCCACATATCTTCCTCCAAGCCCAAGAACTTGAGCTAGTGGGACTATATGAAAGCCAATTTCTTCCTTTCAAGTATATCTTGTCAATCCACTTTATCCAAAGATGATCTTTTTTGAGCATGATCCACCAAACTAACTTACCAACAGCAGCAGTATTCCAGATGGTGCTATCATAGATGCCAAGACCCCCTTCCTTTTTACTCTTGCATAAAATATTCCAAGCAACAAGGGGAGCCTTTGAGTATGTGTCCTCCCCTTCCCAAAGAAAATTTCTGCAAAGAGCCTTAAGAGTATCAATGACTCCCACAGGTAGAATGAAGATTTGTGCCCAATAATTATGAATGGTATTCAGAACAGATTTAACCAAAACTAGTCTCCCTGAGTAAGAAATTTTCCTCCTGTTCCACCCTTTTATTCTAGCAGTCATCCTATCAACCAACAACTTACAATCCACCCTAGTCAGCCTCTTATGAGATATGTTGACTCCAAGATACTTGAAAGGTAAAGTCCCTCTAGCAAAACCAGTATGATTTAGGATGAATTCCTCAGTCTCCCTGTCAACCCCCTTGATAATCAGGTCAGATTTCTCAGTATTAATCTGCAACCCTGAAGCCTTTGAGAACACATTAAAACCCTCTACAATCATGAATATAGACTTTATATCACCCTTACAAAAAATGAGGAGATCATCAGCAAACATGAGATGATTAAGATTCAACCCTTTACATAAATGATGAAATTTAAAACCAGGAATTTCACCAATCATACTTAAGATTCTACTCAAGTATTCCATACAAAGAGTAAAGATAAGTGGAGAAAGGGGGTCTCCCTGTCTCAAACCTCTCTTTCCAGGGAAAAAACCAAAGGAGCTTCCATTCAGAACAATGGAGTAAGCAGTAGTAGTAATACACTGCATGATACTCTTCAAGAAACTATCAGGGAAGTTCAGGCTCTTAAGGATATTTTGAACAAAGACCCATTCAATAGAATCATAGGCCTTTCTCAGATCCACCTTTATCAAGCATCTAGGAGAAGGATTAGCCCTATTATAAAGTCTAACCAAATCCTGGCTGATAAGAATGTTCCCCATGATGCTCCTGCCTTTTATAAATGCAGACTGAGCAGGATTAACAATTTTAGGTAGCACCTTGGAAAGTCTCTCACACAGCAACTTAGAGATAATTTTATATATAGTATTGCAACAGGCTATGGGTCTAAAATCCCTAACACTACTAGGGTTCTCCTTCTTAGGGATAAGTACAATATTAGTAGTATTAATCTGCTTAAGCAGTTTACCTGATCTGAAGAAATCCTGGACAGCCTCACAAACATCATCACAAATGATCCCCCAACTAGTCTTGAAGAAACAACTAGTATAGCCATCCGGACCAGGACTCTTATCATCAGGAATAGAATCTACAATTCTCTTAATCTCAGCAGCAGTAGGAATACTACATAAATCCTCCCAATCCTCCTGCTCTATTCTAGGACCTGTCCTCATGATATTAAGATAAAACTCAGAGGTTAGAGCACAGGATCCCAAAAGAGATTGGTAGTAATCCTCAAAAGCTTTCTGAATATCTTCAGGCTGATCGAAAATATCTCCTTGCAGTCCTTCAATTCTAAAAACTTTATTCTGAATCTGCCTATGCTTAATGATCTTGTGAAACATTGCAGAGTTTGTATCACCATCTTTTGCCCATTGACACTTAGCTTTTTGTCTTAGAAAATCCACCTTGGCCTAAGCAAGCATCTTATAACTAGTTCTAACTTGGTACTCTTTATCCATGAGGGTACAATTAGTAGGATCTTGTTGAAGCTCTCTCTGGCAATCCATCATCATGATATAAGCCACTTCAGCATTCCTCTCAACATCTGAGAAAAGTTCCTTATTCAGCTTCTTCAAAAGAGGTTTAAGATGTTTAAGTTTGTACACCACTCTAAACATAGGGGAACCTTTACTCTGCTTATTCCAACCAACTCTCACAATCTCCTTGTACTCCTTCACCTTACTCCACATGTTAAAAAACTTAAAAGGTTTCTTACCACCAGTCATCATACCACCCTCCTCAATCAAACAAGGACAATGATCAAAATCTCCCTCAGGCCCATAGTAAGCATAAGCATTAGGCCTGAAAGTGAGCCATCCATCATTAATCAACACTCTATCAATCCTACTAAACACCCTAGTGCCACTTGGTTGCTTATTATTCCAGGTGAAAAAAGCCCCCAAGGTCTTTATGTCACTCAGATCACAATTGTTTATAACATTTTGAAATGGCACAGTTTCTGAATCCTTAACAGGCAAACCAATCTTCTCACTAGCATGTAGAACATTATTGAAATCCCCTAAGATGATCCAAGGCTCCACAGTATTAAGACTCATTAGATCATTCCAAAGGGGTATTCTCTCCTCAATTTTATTCATCCCATAAACAAAAGTAATATAATAACTTCTATTATTATGCCCTGTCTGCACCTTAATATGGATCAACTGAGAAGTCACTACCATTACATCCACCTTAATTCCCTGGTTCTTCCATAACACCCAAATTCTCCCACCATCATGTTGAGCATGATTAGTAACATAGGACCAACCACAACAGACATTACCTGCTACTTTATTTAGAGACAAGGATTTCACTCTTGTCTCAAGGAGCCCAAATATCTCAACACCCATCTGATGAAGATACCACTTAATATATTTCTGTTTAATCTCATTATTCAGGCCCCTAATGTTCCATACTCCAATTCTAGTCATGATGAGATGGAGGATTATCATCCCCACCACCTCTATCTACCAATACTGACTCCTTCCCCAAAGCACTATTAAATTGCAAAGCAAAACCACTCTGCTGTCTGTCAGGAACTCTAGTCTCGTGTCTAGTGAGCCTAGTGATGACCCTAGCAGGGGTAAGCACAGCACTATAAGTCATAGGTGCAGGGGTATTATCTGGTGTAATGACTACATCACCATCTTCCTTCTCCATCCTTCCTTCCTTTTGACCACTGGTTATCCCTAAGCTGTGCTGTAAGCTAGGGAATTCCTGTTGATCATTAATCTGCCTAACCTCCTCCTTCTTTTTCCACACCTTCCTACTAGGTCCTGTCACAGGTTTTATAGGACCTCTAACCTTCCTGCACATCTCCATAGTGTGTCCCATACCAGTACAACTCGAGCAAGTTATTGGTATCCAATCATATTCCACAGCAACAGTGACCTCCTGACCCAACTCATCCTCAAACACAATCTGTGTAGGGAAACTCTGATCCACCTCAACCTCTACAAGCACCTTAGCAAAGCCTAGTAAAGTGCGCATTATAGTAACATCATCAATTCTTTCAAACTTGCCAATTAATGATGCCAGTTTCATCAAACACTTTTCCCCCCAGAACTTCAAATCCAGCCCCACCAGTTTGATCCAAATAGGGACCTTCTTAACCGATACCTTATCCATTTTAACCTGAGGATCCCAAGGTCGTAAAATAACAGGTTTACCATCTAAGAGTAGAATCCCTTTTTTCAGAACAAGTTGCTGGTGCTCTACTTCAGCAAAACGAATCACAAATAATCCATTAGGTAGAAAAGAGACTTTAGATATATTATAATCCACCAGAACTCTTCTAATGAACCCCTCTAAAACCATTCGTGGAGGATTAGCCCCCATAACATATCCATAAACAGCAGAAGACCAATACTTAATCTCATCTTGTACATCATCAATTGTAATTTTTAGAGTAGTACCTTTTTCCACACACACATCTGATGTATTTTCCTCCCGTGATTCCATTTGCTCCTCCCTAGAACGAGTCATCATCTGTTTCCTCCGTTTTGATACTACTTCCTTCCATTGATCCTCCGTCTCAGCTTCCACCTGAGAGACAACCTCTTTCTCTCCCTGTAATTTCTGTTGTACCGCCTCCTGAGCACACTGAATTTCATTTTGTCGCGAAGTAATCACTTTCACCTGAGACGATTTCCCAGTAGATCCATTTTTACTATTTGAGTTTATATTATTTGACGTATTAGAATTGTTATTTGTTTGTATATTAGAAGATGATATACTATTTTTACTAATTGATTTAGAAACATTAAGAGAATGATTAGTAACATTGGTTTTAGCCATTGCACAAAACCCAAGAACCCTAGAAAATTAGGAGTACTTCTCTCTAACTTTCTCTCTCATCATTCTCATCATTCTCATCTTTTATAATAATTGTTTATTTTGTTTCCTTATTTAATGTGTGCATTTTGGAGGGAAAATTAATGGATAGACTTATTCTTTTAATATAAGAAGAATTATATTAAGAAGCCTTGTTTACCTTATAGTACATATACTCTTTGAGTTCATACTAAACTAGTATAGATCCCGTGCAATGCACGGTATTTAAAGAATTTATATTTGATGTTATTTTTAATTTTTAATTGTAAATTTGTTATTTAACATTTATCATTATTGTATTTTCATTTGAGAAAAATAAATATATATAAAACAACAAATAATAGATATTTAAGTAATGACATGAAGGTATATCTTAATGAAAATAACTTTTGTACAAAATAATAGTTTTTTAATAAGTCATTTTTTTTTAATAACAACGTATGTTTTAGCTACGATTTATCTTTTCGGAGCAAAAGTTTAATCCCCGAAAATCATAGAAGTAAATCTTAAATAGTGGATTACATCAAAATATGAAATTAAATATGAGATTCCATCAAAATAAGAGAGGTGTTTTTCAGTGTATTATTTTAAAAGATCTCTCATCCTTAATTACATTTTGATTTGAGAAAAATATTTGAAAAGATAAAACTAATGAAACAACTAATGATATCCATTTGATATTTTAATGAAAACAGTTTTTTTTAGCATGAATAAAATTGTATTATTTTATAAATTTCACAAATTAGTTTAACTATTTGTTTTATTATGGAGCTAGCAATAACAGTGTAACACCCCCATAATCCATTATATTTAAAATAGAATTTTCATGTAAAATTCGGAATATGGATGTGTCACATTTGAACCAATTGTAGTATAAGTATTTAAATCATGTAATTCAAAAGGGGTAAAGGTCCATGTGAATTAAAAACCAAAGAGTAAAATCCGATTACAACCAAATCCAAATGCTTGCGGAAGCGAATAAGTTTGATGATGCAAAATAAAGGTAATCGTCTAAACATTGGTTTCCAATAAAAACAATAACGCGCGCGCTCTCCCGTGGTTCCCACGTCCTAGTTCCTTGGATTACCTGTCACACGATCTGCTCTCACAATAGTGGTCATAACAGTTCCAATTAAGGACAAAAACAAAAGAGGGTCAACAATAATGTTGAGTAAGGTAAACAATCCAAAAATAAATAAATAAGAGTTTTACTTAAAATTTAGAATTCATAAGAAAGTAGAATATCATTGAGAAGTTCAAGTTTCTAAATAAGGAAATCCAATCCAAAATAGTTAGTCCTTCCAAATCTTAAAACACTTTCCTTCGAAGAAAACATTTCTTCACTTTCTTTAGTAAGTAATGGATAGAGGCCGTATGGAGAGGATTCCCTCGCCCTAGTCCGGATAAGACGGGGTTCACCAAACCATGTACAATAACTGTCCAAAAATCCCGAGTGTGCACACCCCTCCAAGGGCCAACCCCAAGGAGGAAGATAAGAGGACGGGGTCTCGATCAACTAACCCCCACCAGAAGCTCTGTATAGGAGGTCCCCTTTTATTATTTGGGAACAACCTACCCCTCTACCAAAACCGTTCAAACCAAAATCAAAACCCTTTCCAAACAATTAAATCCATTTCTTGAGATTAACCATCTCCATAACTTGTACAAAAGATCAAACGGTTTTGGTTTTCAAACTCTTAAAAGTTATGAGTCTTTTATTATATTTCAACACTTCAAAGGATGGAATAACATCAATCATTTTTCAATATTTCATCACAATAATCCAAACTTATCATAACAACCATTATAAACATTATACACAATATAACATTTGAAACAATACTCAATAGTTCAAGAATAGTGTATGGACAAGCGTTTCTCTTACCTTATGAGTTGGTCTAGATTTAAAGTTCCTCTTCTACAAATCCCGAGTCTACAATATACATAAAGTACTCGTTACTAAATTATTCAAGTCGGTCCTTAACTAGTTCAAATGGTTTTATGTATTTTACTCGGTTTTTGGTATGTTTCCATTTTGAACGTTTTGTTCCGAGTTTTATTATTAAGAAAGTAAACTAAGTTCATGGTCAGAATATTTAAGAGTATTTTATCAAGTTGGTGCTTTTATTTTAACAAGTTATAGCTTATATACTTGGTTTATACAAGTTCATTATCTCATACATACTTTACGGTTTTACAGATTCTGAACAGTGACTTCAAAATATCATAACTCCTTCATTACTTAACTTTTTAAAGTAAGACCAGTTAGGTTGGATTCTTTAAGGTGTTCTACAACTTTAAGTGTCAAATATTAACAGTCCAAAAACGACTCTAAGGCCTCTAAAATTTCTGATTAGTAAAACGTGACGGTTTCCGAGTTACAGAAAGTTTTGGGCTAGTTCGGGTGTTTTAATAGTCGAAATATCGGTTTACAAAAAGCCAACATGCATGTCTCTCATTAAAGTTTATCATAGTAAAATATCAAGGATTTATCTTTTGTATAACTTTATTTACTAGTGGTCTTATTCGAAAATGGTAGATTCTCAACTATCGATCTAAAGAACAATATTTTAACAGATTTCCAGATTGTCATTTTGTGTTGCAAAAATCATATAAAACAAAATACTTAATATTCTTGGACGAAACCAACTCAAATAGGTCTAGTATTTAGTCTACCAACTTTTATGTTTATACAATGTTAGCCAAAAATAGGTTTAAGATGTACTATTGGTCGGATCTTTAATATTCTTGGAATAAAGCAACAATAGTTAGTGAATTTATCCATATGCTTAGCAGGATCCTCAGTAGGGCTCCCTCCAAACATATTTCGCTCCACCAAAGAGATATAAGATGGACGAATCTCAAAAGTACTATTACCCGTAGTAGGGAGTGGAAATCCCTTGGGAATAGATGCAACGGTAGGCTCCGAGTGGCTGGCTAGAGTAGGCATGGTTGTAGTAGATGCAGAAATAGGTGTATCCTCTTCTAAGGACGGTTTTTCTGCGACGAATTCGGCGTAAACTGTTTCAAGCGTACTCAAGTCTTCCGCTTCTTGAATTTCCTTCCAATAGTTTCGTCTAGACCGTAGAGTCTTCTCTGGTTCGGAATCGTAGGGCACGAGAACGGACCTAGAACACCTGGGCATAAACAAAAACTAAAGAAAAGGATGAGAACTGTCTCAAGGAACTTGGGTTCCCTGAGACGAAGAAAGACAAACTAAGTAGAAACAAACAGAAAACTGTTGCCTCCCCGGCAACGGCGCCAAATTTGATAAGGTTAAAGTCGCGTCTCCTTAATCAAAGTAAACCTAAGTCACAACTAACTAATAGTCAGCGGTAAGCAAGGTATCGAATCCACAGGGAGGCGGTAGTATTCTAATCTGTTAAACTAGGTTTGTCTCTAAGTAACAATTCGGGGTTTGAGATTTGAGTTCTAAACTAAAAGCAATCAACAATAACAATAAATAATAACAATAACAATAATAACAATAATAATAACAACTAATAATAAGCAATAACTAATAATAAGCAATAACTAACTAATAAGGTTGAAAACAATGAGATTAAAAGTCTAGGGTCACAGGTTCACTAGGATTATTGTTCAGGGGTAGGGAAAAATCAACTATCATGCAATAAAGTTATCTAAGGTCACAAGATCGGTCGATTCAATTATGCCCTTTAGATCTACAATTTAACATGCGATCGCTATCATTAAACGAGTTCTATTCAATTATCGTAGCCTATCTTAGTCTTAACCCGGTTGGTGTCAATCCTAATTTGCGAGACTAGTTAATTAATCCTGGCCAGTAATCAAACAACTAGAATTAAAACGATAATCAAACGATAACCATGCAATTGCAATTCAATCAATTAATCTACCCCTTCTAACAATCCTAGATCCCCTTTCAACCCTAGAAAGAAATTTAGCTACTCATAACGATATCAACAACAACAATAATAATTAAAGTAAACATAATTAAAGACAATGAAAGGATGAACAAAGAATAATTAAGAACTAGAAGGCAATTAAATTGAATAACGAAGAAAGATTGAAGAATACCGATTACAAGCTTGAACTAAAGACAATCGTCTTTGATGAATAAAATCCGGAGGCAAAGTAAACTAATTAGGGTTTCTGATTTAAAGCCTAAAAGTATTAAAAAGCCTCAGAAAGCATGAAAGACAAGCTTTCCTTTTATAATACAAAAATCTAATTAATTAGGTTAAAGTTTAGGAAAATATGAAAAAGTCGTCGAAATATTGGGTTGCTCGATCGAGCAAGGGTATGGTGCTAGATCGAGCAACCTTCAGCCCGACTCGATCGAGCAAGGCATAATGCTCGATCGAGCAGCCTTCAAAATGGCTTGTTTCTTCGTTTTTCTTCATTTCTTTTCCACCGTTCTCGATTCCCGTGCCTAACCTTCTACGATCCGACTCCGCCATGCTCCATATCAACTCAAAAAGCTCCAAATGCATCCAATCTGCATTAAAACATAACAAAAGCGGCAGAATCGATATTCTAGCTAAAATAGCATAGAATAAGCAAGGAAAGACGGTAAATCGAGTTATTTGCGTCTAAGGGAGGCATAAAATATATGTATAAATAATGATCATCAAACTCCCCCAAATCAATCCTTTGCTTGTCCCTAAGCAAAACACTCAACACTATACAAAGACAAACATACAAATGGCGAATGAAAAAACTCAAAGCTAATGTCAATGCACATACAAATCCCAAGCTATCCATATCTATAACAAAGTAATGACCAAGTTGCACCAATAAAACAAATTCAAAGGCACGAGAAAGTAGAAAACGCAGCTCATAATCCAAGATTTTACATGATACCGTAGTATAGACAAAACCAAATACCTTTCAATCTTGCAAGGCTCAATTTGTCGGATTCTCGCGGATTCACTCAAGCACTCATAAGCTTTATGTAAGGGTGAGTTTTGTGAAGATAGAAAGAAATAGAAACACTCACTCAACTTATGAAACATGCATGCATTCTAATGTGATAGTAATTTCCCCAACTAATACGCATTCGCTATAAAGTACAAGAATCAAGACAACAAGGGAGGCTAATGAGTAAAGGTATAGAAGTGGATTGTGCCAAGGCATGTATGGGAATGTGGGGCTAAGACCGGTAGTCGCAGCGACACTTACCAAAACAAATCTACAAGACAAGCACAAACCAACACCGACTAGAGAAATCATCTTAAACTTTGACAACACAAGAGAGATATCGATATTGCTCTCTGAAAAATGGATTAGACTCTAGTAAATTTCCTTTCATTTTCCCTTGAATAACTCAATGAAGCAACATATTTTTCTTTCTTTTTTTCTCTTTTTTCTTTTCTTTTTCTTTTCCTTCCTTCTTTCATTTCTTTTTCTTTTCAAATCTTTTTCTTTTGCTTCATAACTCTTTTTTTTTCTTTCAACAAAGGGAATAAATGACACAATTGCCAACATACTTGCTACACCCATATGATATTCTTTTTGAAATCCCGACCCAACCATAGTAGACAAGTAGATAAGAAAAACATGCAACTGCGACTGTCCCGAAAAGGTAGGCAAATTCTAGGAATGTAGCTATTATATGGTTTGTAAAACAGGCTACAAAAGGCTCAAATTGGCTAATCATAAAGAACTCAATAATAAGGGTATAAAATCAAGTCTTTTTTGCTATGTGAGGCTTATTTGAACAAAAAGAATCACCTTTCATCATGCACTTATCAAACGAACGCGTGTCGTATCAAGAAACGAATGTCACACTTATGCAATTTGATGTTACACATTCCACAAGGAGTACCACACTCAAGCCTAAAAACAATGAGACCAGTTTATTAATGTTCCTGGCCTAGGAAGCTCTATAGACCTCAGAATTTTAAGTGGTTTACCAACAAAAATTGCCAAATCTAATTAGCATAAGGTATGTCAAAAACGGTCAAGACTTGTCCTATGAGCTTTGTTTTCAAAAATAGTAAGTCAAAACAATGTACATGGACAACTTATTTGGGATTCAAATGCAAAAACAATGCAAATTATCATCATTGTTATTCAATTCACCAAGACTCGACCTAATAAAATAAAAAAACATGTTTTTGGATTTTGTAAATTTTTCAATTTTTATGATTTTTTTTTCTTTCACACAACGGAAATAAACACACAACTTAAATAAAGACTCAACATAAATAAAGACTCTCCCCCAAACCTAAATGTCACAGTGTCCTCAGTGTGACGCTAATAGCACAGCATCATACAATCAACCAACAGCAGCAACCTAAAGGACACCACTAACAAAAGGGAAAAGGGGAAATAACTAAAAGAAAATACAATAAAAGAAAGTACAAGGATAGATAGTACCAGCTGTATAAACATAGTCTCCCCCAAACCAGCTGCAAAATGGGGGGTGTAGTGACCAGCTGTCACTACTGCTCATAAGTCGAGTTCAAATTCAGGTGTCGTTACCTTGGTAACCTTAGGGGGGTTACCCAAGCTAGACACCTTTGGTAACTTGCATTCCTCTCCCGGCAGCAGTTTTTCTATCTCAACTACTGGCTTACTCCGTGAGCTTCCAGCTTCAGCAGTGCCGGAAATTAAGGCGATCTCCAGAGGATCCCTATCCAAACGCAAAGGGAGACAGTCATCAATAGTTAAATCCACAATATCGACCCTATGACATGTCTCTTCTAGTAGGGGGTGTTTCATTGCATTATCTAAGTTGAAAGTGATTGTGTCATCCCCCACTGTTAGTGTAAGTCTCCCATTCTTAACATCTATAACCGCCCCCGCAGTATGAAGGAATGGTCGTCCTAAGATGATAGGAATTTGGGTGTCTTCAGCCATATCTAAGACAACGAAGTCAACTGGTATGAAAAATTTCCCTACTCTAACCGGTACGTCTTCTAAAATCCCCAAAGGGTGTTTCATAGAACGGTCGGCCATTTGTAAGGTCATTGTTGTAACAGTAAGTTGACCCATATTAAGCTTTTTGCATATAGAAAATGGCATTACACTAACACTAGCCCCTAGATCACAAAGGGTTTTATCTATAGCTAAACAACCTATATTACAAGGAATAGAAAAACTCCCTGGATCCTTTAGCTTAGGTGGTGATCTGGATTGCAAAACAGCACTGCATTCCTCAGTAAATGCAACCGTCTCCACTTCATTAAAGGACCGCTTCCTTGTCAATATATCCTTTAGAAACTTTGCATAGGCCGGCACTTGAGTGATCAACTCGGTAAATGGTACACTCACTTGCAAATTCTTCACCACTTCCATAAACCTCCCAAACTGTTTATCGAGCTTGGATTTATGTTGGCGTTGAGGAAAAGGAAGTTTAATTACAATGGGCTCGGCTTCTTTGGCTTTGGAAGATGAATTAGAAGGCTTTTCATCCTGATCAGGGGTTGCTCGATCGAGCAGAGGGCTTGCTCGATCGAGTTTTGCTGTACTGTAACTTTCAGAAACTTCCCGAGAAGAATTTGAGCAAATTTTCTGGGTTGCTCGATCGAGCAAGAGGGTGCTGCTCGATCGAGCAACCTTGTTTTCAGCCTCTTTTTCGCCTTTTTTCGAACTTTGATCAGCAACTTCCAAGCTTTCATTGGTTTCATCCCTTATCATTTCAGGGCCTTTGTAATGGGTTCCACTCCTCAAAGTGATGGCATTGACTTGTTCATGTGGAGGGTGTCCTTGAGGAGGAAGATTACCCGGTTGTTTATGTGGATTTTGAATTGCCAATTGGGCAATTTGAGTGTCAACCATCTTGTTATGAGCTATCAGTTGTGAGATCTGAGCATCTTGCTTTTGTTGGATCATAAGACTCTGCTGCAACATGGCTTTCAGTTCCGCCATATCATTACTTGGAGGTGGTGGAGGTGGAGGTTGTTGGAAGTTTTGGCCACCTTGATTGGAACGGTTAAAGTTACCTTGAGAATTGCGATTATGAGGAATCACATAAGATGAACCTTGTTGCTGAGGTGGTGGTGGGGTAGGATTAAGAACATTCTGACTTCGGTAGGAGAAATTGGGATGCTCTCTTGTCCTTTCATTGTAAAAGTTAGAGTACGGTGAACCTTGCTTAAAGGATTGAAAGGCAAGCACTTGATCAACCGTACTCATACACTCTACCGCATTATGCCCCATAGTACCACATCTTTCACAGGTTGGCTCTTGTTGAACCATGGCATGAACCGTTTGTTTATTCTCCAAGGATTTTGAAGTTTGTAACTCGGCAATTTTGGCAGTTAATGCCTCCAACTGAGCTACAATGGCATTATCCGTACCTCCTCTCCTCGCATTACCCCTGGGATTCCCATACTCAGCAGTGTGAGTAGCCATCTCATCAATTAACTTCCAAGCATTGGCGTCAGTAGTGTTATTTTGGAATCTCCCATTAGCAGCAGAATCGAGCAAATTCCTCTGTTCATCATATAACCCATTATAAAATTGGTTGCATAAGAACCAAGTATCAAAACCATGATGTGGAACAGACTTGACAAGCTTTTTGAAGCGAACCCAGGTCTCATTAAAGTTCTCATTAGGACCTTGTTTGAAACTTGTGATTTGACTTCGAATGGCATTGGTTTTCTGTGGCGGAAAATATCTTTTATCACTACAAGAATATAGTGTATTAGCGACGGAAATTTTGCGACGGACATGTAATCCGTAGCAAAAACATACTTGCGACGGATTTTGCGACGGGAATTACTATTTGCGACGGATTTGCGACGGATATTCCGTCGCAATAGATTTTCACATATGGCGCCCAACTTTTCACATGGCGGGAACGGTTGCGACGGAATTGCGACGGAATATCCGTCGCTTAATAAGATACTGCGACGGACTTGCGACGGATTTTCCGTCGCAGAGATGAATAATTGACTGTCAAATTGACCAAAAGTCGAAGACACGTGTTTTTTCGGCGACGGAATATCCGTCGCAATACCTTAATTTGCGACGGACTGGCGACGGAAAATCCGTCGCAAAGGTGAATAGGTGACTGACACGTGTTATTCCTGCGACGGATTTGCGACGGAAATTCCGTCGCAGGGTCTTTTAAATGATTAACCACGCGTCTCTTCCCCTTTACCGAAATCATTTTCCTTAAACCTAAATCCCCTTGACGACGGCGACGACGACGACGACGACAACGACGACAACAACAACGACGACGGCCACCACAAAGACCACCACGACGACCCACTAAGTTCTTCCCTCCTCTCTCTCAGGTCTCTCTCTCTTTCTTCTCTTATTTATGTTTTCATTTGTTTTGTTCCCTCCGGCCACCCACCGGACCACCGGCCGGACCACCCCCCTCTTTTTCCCCTTCCCTTGGTCACCCTTTCCCCTTCCCCTTTCCCCTGCCCCTGGCCGGACCCCGCTGCCACCACCGGACCACCCCCTCCTTTTCCCCTTCCCTTTCCCTTTCCCTTTCCCTTTCCCTTTCCCTTTCCCCTTTCCCCTGCCCCTGGCCGGACCACCCTCTGCCACCCACCGGACCACCCCTCATTCTTTCCCCTCATTGATGAGTATTCAAGTTGTGAATATGTTAGTAAGTTACTACCTTTTCCCAAATTTTGATTGAAGACGGATCGACCCGTCTTAAGTTTAAGACGGATTAAATCTTCCTCATAAAGGGCAAATAAAGTGTAAGTGGGTTATCTATCTCCTCACTTATCTCCTCACTTAAGTTTAAGACGGATTAAATCCCCCTGCCGCCGCCCCCACCCCACTGCCACCCTCCCTCCTTTGAATTGTTGTAATTATTAATATAGATAATTATTATTACTCCCTCCGTCCCGGTCATTTGTCGTGCTTTACTTTTGTCACAATTATTAAGGAAATGTTGTTCATATATGATAGACTTAGTACCCGTTCAAGAATTACGCATTAGGTGTAATTCTTGAATAGTCCCCGTTTTGGGACTGTCTTTGAATCTTTAATGTCATTTAGGTGGTAAATACTAATCATTTTTTTAATTGTTATTTGACGATTAAGTTTGGTTGACAGTTCCTTTAATGTTCTCTGAATACATATGGAGAGTGACAAGTCATTCAACATTGTGTATTTGGAGAACTGTAGGGAATTGCTGCCGAATTTTCGTCTCATAACAATTAATTAAATGATTAGTATTTACTAATGGTATGAAAGATTCAAAGATGGGTTTAGGTTGGAGAGATAAGGACCCCATGAACTCGAATATTACTTTTTTTTTGCAGGTGGAAGATGTTGTTGTTGTTGTTGTTGTTGTTGTTGTTGTTGTTGTTGTTGTTGTTGTTGTTGGAGGTTGGAGGTTGGAGGTTGGAGGTTGGAGGTTGGAGGTTGTTTGTTGTTTGTTGTTTGTTGTTTGTTGTTTGTTTGTGTAATAGGAGTTATTGTTACTATTATTAGTAGTTATTGTTGCTATTAGTAAACTTTTAGTTCTTGTTGTTATTGTTTTGAATATTTATTTAAGTCGATAATAATAATTATAAACGTGTATGTAGATTTGAAATGAAAAGAGTACAACGGGCATGGATGTATGTAGATCGGGATGTGAAGAGAAGGGAAAGGCTTTGCCTACTCACATTATGGGTAGAAAAAACACCTTGAGAATCATGGACGAAATGGTAAATCTAAAACTTCTTTCATTTTTTATTTATTTATCTAATTATAAATTAATACTTATATATATGTTATACTAACAAGTATTTAAATTGTAGGTCGATAAATCTTCAACTGGTATCCCAAATGCGGTGCAAGTCTTAGAGAAGACAAAGAAGCACCCGTTCCGTGGATGGTTATCAAAAAAACCAGCTCAACTCTATGTAAGTTATGCATTTTTTTGTTAAGTGATTTATGTTTAATTTGTCATTTATATATTTAATTACATTAACTACTTAATTTAAATGACAATTACTAATTCTGAACTTGTTTGTGATGCAGAATAAGATCATATCAAAGAAGTCTGAGCTTCAAACTCAAGGAGTCGAAAACATCGACGATAATGAGATCTATTATGAGGAGACTGGATTTGACGAGAAAGGAAGATGCTACGGATTGGGACCAGCGGCGAAGCATTTGTTTGACCATCATAGGCACCCTGTTGCTACCTCAAACCCGACTCAGGGCACCCCAAGTTTCGCTACTAAGCTGTCAAAGGAGAATGCTGCACTTAGACAAGAGCGCGACGAGCAGGCTAAAAGGATTGCAGCTATAGAAGAGTACTTGAGTCAGGTTGCAAGAAATTCTACTCAAAACTGCAGAACTGGAGGTCCTAACCAGGGTCGAGACGACTTTGATGATGATAGGGGCGATAATGCTAGGTCCAACCCATTCACCCCTTTCCCTCCTTTCCCTCCAATCACTCCACTGACTTGAGTGATTAGTTAACTATTTGGTACTTTGAACCTTTTATTTGTAAGACTTTAATTACTTTCATGATATAAAATCAAAACTTTGTTTGGTTTTGTGTTAAATTAGTAACTTTGTTGGACGCGTAACTGCTGGAAAACTTCTGTAATTTGCAGGTTTTTTGTCGTTTTAACGCGTATAAGGGGATGCAGGAAACAGGCGGATGCTGGAAAATACAGGCTTTATTGCGACGGAAATTCCGTCGCAAACATTGACTGACTTACAGCCAAGTCAAACACAAAGTCAATACTTGCGACGGAAAGTCAAACTGTTGCGACGGAAATTCCGTCGCAAACGTTGATTTTATGTTTGACTTGTCAAACATTCAGTCAACTTTTGCGACGGAATGTTACACTCTGCGACGGAAATTCCGTCGCAACAGTTGACTTTCTGATTGACCCCAATTCAAGTCAGTCAACTTTTGCGACGGCGACTCCGTCGCAAAAGCTTGACTATCCGTCGCAAATCTGTGCGACGGAATAATCCGTCGCAATTACTACTGTTTGCGACGAAAATAAGCGACGGACACTATCCGTCGCAAATCCGTCGCAAATCAGTCTTTAGCGACGGAAATTCCCTATCTAGCGACGGAATAATCCGTCGCAACTCGAACTTTATTTTGTAGTGTATAGAATGCAAGAGCCAAAGAATTCCAATCGGTGATGCCAAGTGCAGCCATATCTAACTCACTCAACCAATCTTCTGCCCCGTCTCGTAGTGAAAAGGGAAACAACACTAACTTAATCTGATCTTGTGTCACTCCAGCCGTTAAAGGAATAGAGCAACAATAGTTAGTGAATTTCTCCATATGCTTAGCAGGATCCTCAGTAGGGCTTCCTCCAAACATATTTCGCTCCACCAAAGAGATATAAGATGGACGAATCTCAAAAGTACTATTACCCGTAGTAGGGAGTTGAAATCCCTTGGGAATAGATGCAACGGTAGGCTCCGAGTGGCTGGCTAGAGTAGGCATGGTTGTAGTAGGTGCAGAAGTAGGTGTATCCTCTTCTAAGGACGGTTTTTCTGCGACGAATTCGGCGTAAACTGTTTCAAGCGTACTCAAGTCTTCCGCTTCTTGAATTTCCTTCCAAAAGTTTCGTCTAGACCGTAGAGTCTTCTCTGGTTCGGAATCGTAGGGCACGAGAACGGACCTAGAACACCTGGGCATAAACAAAAACTAAAGAAAAGGATGAGAACTGTCTCAAGGAACTTAGGTTCCCTGAGACGAAGAAAGACAAACTAAGTAGAAACAAACAGAAAACTGTTGCGTCCCCGGCAACGGCGCCAAATTTGATAAGGGTAAAGTCGCGTCTCCTTAATCAAAGTAAACCTAAGTCACAACTAACTAATAGTCAGCGGTAAGCAAGGTATCGAATCCACAGGGAGGCGGTAGTATTCTAATCTGTTAAACTAGGTTTGTCTCTAAGTAACAAATCGGGGTTTGAGATTTGAGTTCTAAACTAAAAGCAATCAACAATAACAATAAATAATAACAATAACAATAATAACAACTAATAATAAGCAATAACTAATAATAAGCAATAACTAACTAATAAGGTTGAAAACAATGAGATTAAAAGTCTAGGGTCACAGGTTCACTAGGATTATTGTTCAGGGGTAAGGGAATAATAAGCTATCATGCAATAAAGTTATCTAAGGTCACAAGATCGGTCGACTCAATTATGCCCTTTAGATCTACAATTTAACATGCGATCGCTATCATTAAACGAGTTCTATTCAATTATCGTAGCCTATCTTAGTCTTAACCCGGTTGGTGTCAATCCTAATTTGTGAGACTAGTTAATTAATCCTGGCCAGTAATCAAACAACTAGAATTAAAACGATAATCAAACGATAACCATGCAATTGCAATTCAATCAATTAATCTACCCCTTCTAACAATCCTAGATCCCCTTTCAACCCTAGAAAGAAATTTAGCTACTCATAACGATATCAACAACAACAATAATAATTAAAGTAAACATAATTAAAGACAATGAAAGGATGAACAAAGAATAATTAAGAACTAGAAGGCAATTAAATTGAATAACGAAGAAAGATTGAAGAATACCGATTACAAGCTTGAACTAAAGACAATCGTCTTTGATGAATAAAATCCGGAGGCAAAGTAAACTAATTAGGGTTTCTGATTTAAAGCCTAAAAGTATTAAAAAGCCTCAGAAAGCATGAAAGACAAGCTTTCCTTTTATAATACAAAAATCTAATTAATTAGGTTAAAAATTAGGAAAATATGAAAAAGTCGTCGAAATATTGGGTTGCTCGATCGAGCAAGGGTATGGTGCTAGATCGAGCAACCTTCAGCCCGACTCGATCGAGCAAGGCACAATGCTCGATCGAGCAGCCTTCAAAATGGCTTGTTTCTTCGTTTTTCTTCATTTCTTTTCCACCGTTCTCGATTCCCGTGCCTAACCTTCTACGATCCGACTCCGCCATGCTCCATATCAACTCAAAAACCTCCAAATGCATCCAATCTGCATTAAAACATAACAAAAGCGGCAGAATCGATATTCTAGCTAAAATAGCATAGAATAAGCAAGGAAAGACGGTAAATCGAGTTATTTGCGTCTAAGGGAGGCATAAAATATATGTATAAATAATGATCATCAATAGTGTTTGAGTGAGCTAATAAATCTGGTGGGAGCTTGAGTTATAGGGTTTATTGAGTGTTGAAGTGGAGGTTTTGGAAAGACAAAAAGAGGGATATGGGGAAGGGAATAAACGGCTCCCAAGTAGACAAGAGAGGGCATGCTTCAACATGCATTGGCTTCTTGGCATGTAGGGTGGCTATAGGGTGGTTATTAGGTATCTAGGCTAGATGTGGTTAGGATTTTGTTTAGTGTTGTGTCGGGTTTCCGCGACACGGAAAACGAAGCGTGACGATATAATTTGAGACTCCTAATATCGACACTAGGGTTAAATGTATGTATATATATATATATATATATATATATATATAATGCTCTCTCTTATTAAAATAAATTTAAGGAATATATTTTATTATAAATTCTTTTACCGTTTGACGATGATAGCGTTATTAGATTATCGTCTCAAAGTTGGATTAAATTCTAGGTTACGTGACAACTGTACCGCTACTAATTTCCCATTTTAGTTCTTATTATTTTATTCTTTATAATACTTTATTATTATTATTTTTAAATTTCCCTTTTTATTTTATTTGATGATTTTACGGGTATTACAAACAGTTTATAATTTTGTTTTATACGGAGTATAGTTTATAGTTTAATGAAAAGATTGTCGTTTATATCATTTTAATGAAAGGACTATAGTTTTAGTTTAATGAAAAATATATCTTAATGAAAAGATTATATCATAATGAGATAACTCATTATTTTGTATTCTTATTTAGTGTGTGCATTTTGGAGGGAAAACTAATGGATAGACTTATTCTTTCAGTATAAGGGGGATTAATACTTATTTACTTATATACTGAAATAACACCATAATTTGATAATAGCTCCTCTCAAAATTCATAGGCATTCTATTGTATTGTTCGTATACTTCTTAACCAAGGTTACTGTTAATCTGTTATTTTGTAACTAGTATAAATCCCGTGCGAATGCACGGTGCACGATATTTTTGATCTTATTGTCTAGAGAATTTTATTTCTTAGCTGGGGTAATATTACGTGAGACAATTTAAAAATATGAGATAGTCTTGTCCTTAAAGACGGTTCCAATATGTAAAATACAACTTATTTATTAGCATTAAATGAATAATAATTTTAATAATGATTCATCCAACCATATAGCTTGTATTTTAAAATATTGTATTTAACTCATTGCAATTAATCATATCCAACTTTAAATATGTACTCCGTAAGACCTTACAATTTACAAATAAATAAATTTTATATATAAAACTTTAAAAAAAAAAATCAACTCATCATTCAGTAGATCATGATTTATGTATAATATTTTAATACCTTATAACAAAATGATCGAAAATGAAAATTAAACAAAGTAAATAGAATAGACTTTTTTCACTGGAAAATATTTTGATGGAGAATTTGTGTGATAATTTTTTATTGAAAATACATGGTAATACTATTAAATATATATTGTATAAGAGTATATTTTTGTTGTTTTATATACATAGATTTTTTACGGTGCACACATTTCATTATTAAAGGAATTTAAGGGTGAGATAATCACTTATGACCTAATTTGTTCAAAATGTATTTATAGAATGATTATAGCTAATAAAGGCCCAAATCCAAGCTGTGAAATTTGAGCGGGAAAATTTTCTAGTGACTTATTCTTTTAGTTATAGGGGGATTTATTTAATTTCTCTTTTTGTATTATATATATATATATATATAAGTTTAAAAGCATCAAAGAACTGAACATACTTGGTAAATAAGAGGTCTATTTTATAATTTACCAGGCGATTGTATAATAAAGTATTAAAACGTTTTTGAGAAAGTATGATAAAATAATAATTGTGATGCTTTAAATCGTTAATACTCTATATTATACGAAGCTTGGTAGGGTAACATCTACCACTGTAGGCACTGTCCATTGTAATTGTTAACTCTAAATCAGAGTTCACTATTACTCTCTATTAGTTCATCACCTAAGGGTTGGTCCGGGTCCGGGTTACTATCCTCGCGGTCTGGTCTCGGGCTACGTTTGGGAGGCAACCGATCCCCGATTTTAACCGGTTTGTTCTGGGCTGAGTTTGGACCTTTAAATACCCCTAATAACTAATACAAACTTGGAACATAAAATAAAAATAACTAATATAAACTCGGAACATAATAGAAAATCATTGGTTATACCTCGAAGAAACCTTTAACGTTTTATAATAGAGGGGATATTATAACTTACTATATTTATGAATATTAAAATTCGGGTGGTACTCAAGTTTAGTGTTATTATTATAAAATTCGGGTGGTACTCAAGGTGATATTATAAAATTACTATTTTGACCTTTTTATTTTTTGAGCAAAAACTTTAGTGTTATTTTTAACTTACTATATTTGTGAATATTAAAATTCGGGTGGTACTCAAGTTCGTACCACCGGGTGGCGCCCGATCATTGTTCATTGATAATAGAGGGGAGTTAAGGAATGCCAAACAAAATAAATAGGTGATTGCAATAGTAATCGGAGTAGAAGATACAATGAAAATAACTGAAAGATTTTTTTGGTTGTCATCTACGATTATTTTATACGTACAATACTCCATTGTTATCCGTTGTTGGAATTTATTTGAGTTCTATGAAAAGAAAATATTAGAGATATATTATCATATTAGGAATATTATGATTAGAGAATATATTGTCATTAAATAATATATTATAATTAGGTAGTATTATCTTTAGGAAGATACTTGGATTATTCTCCAAGGTGTCGCTACTATAAATTGTAACCGTCTCATCAATAATAATAACCTCATTCAGTTATAATCTCCCTTTCATATTCTGACAGAAAAATATGTGCGTGTTTAATTATGCACTACCAACCAAAGTTCTCGTTTTGATTTAATGAATTTTAATTTGCATATTTCACTATCGCTATCCAACAAAATATTAGGAACACTAAAATTATTTCTTTAAGAATAAAGAAAAAAACAAGATATCCATACTCATGTTCTTTGAAATGAGACATCATCTTGTTGATGATGTTAATCGGTAATAGAGGCGATTTGGTAGCAAGATCGTAAAAGGTGATACCGATTAATCCTCCAGAAATGCTGACCACAGGAGCACCATCCCCACACTATCACAAAAAAAAAAAGCTTGTTAGCATTACCATTGTAAAAGTGTAAACTTTCGTTTAAACTAAATAATAAATAAATCTGATTACAAATAAGTACCCGGCTAAAACGAGAACTTATAGTTAAAAGTTCATTACAATCATACTTGTCGGGTCTAAACCGGTCCAAACTGCCATCAAGCATAAGAAAATAGTTATTCCAAAGTTAAAAACACTGAAAACTTATAAAGAAAAAACAGCAACTTTAATAATTAAAGTATAAAATTCATTGTTTAGTTTTACCGTAGAACACCTGGGGCTGCCATTAGATCATGTGGTTCATCAAAGTAACGACCTACTACTATGATATTGTCGCCACATTTTGCCTTTGTTGAATGAGGTCGAAATATAAAATCCCTTTCAAGAGGATTTGAGTCATCAACCAGTAAACTGTTTGCCGATTGAAATAAGGAGGTTGATTTGAACTTCAAAATAACCAAATTGTAGACAAAATCCGAAGAGCATATTTCGCCTAAATACCAATTTCCATCCTTTGCATAAATGATAACCTACAAAACAAAACAAAATTTTACACTAATTTAACTACTAAACAAATTTAAATAAATTGGGAAATATTATTAACTAGTTTTAAACCCGTGCAAAATTGCACGGGCATGTCGTATATGGATGCTATCGCCGCTGAAATACAATGAATGAATGAAAATTATTGCTAATAATAATGTGAATAGTAGGAAAAAAACGTGTTACGAAATACAATTCAACATACATATTTGTAAAAACAGTTAAAAAAACATATTTTAGTCTTTTTAAGTGTGCAATCTTCAGTACAATACTTTGACAACGTTTTTAGTTCATTTATACTATAGTTTTTTAGTTCAAAATATAATTTTATAAAAAACTATAATAATAAATATTAATATACCTTTATCAAGACTTGTAGTAAAATGAGTTGAAACAACTTATTAATTGGTTTTAGAGTCATAAATCAAATAACTTGTATATAATATTTATCATGAATGATAGATTTGAATTATTATTTTTATGTACAATTAATACAATAAAATTATCTTGGTTGAAATTTAAGTAACATCGCAATGACCTTATGAAGATGTGCATCTTGACCATTATATATAAAAGCCAATATAATACGATATGGTATATGTAAACCTGTGAAGAAAAATGAACCGATATAATATGATCGGGTACATGACCCGATAATAACCCTCATATTGAGGGTCAAGACATGCTCGACCCGTGGGTCACGACTCAGCTCGTGATTATGTAGATTTATGCAATTTGTTTTTTAACTATAACCTTCGAGCTACATAGTCTGTAATATAAAATTGACTTTTAGAACTTGGTGATAAAATTAAATATGCTTGTATTAGGGCAGAGCAAGGATTAGATAGCCGATCCAAAGTGCTACTTCGGATCAGATATTTAAAACGGAACGATTTAAAACAATAGATCAACATAATAGTCCAACATTGCAATGTTGTATATTTATTAGAACCCGAGTATAAGTATTAGAGTCTTAACACAATCATTAAATAAAAAATTGGTAATAAATGACATGAAAAATAAGTAAATAATATAAAAATATAGTTTCGGATCGGATATCAAAATACTTTCATTCTAATATGTAATATCCATATCAGATCCAAATACCAACATGTTCGGACAATCGGATTTTTTTGCTCAGTCCTAGCTCGTATTTATCTAAACATAGTGCACCACAAGATTACTCAAGTGATTATAATTTTCAATTTAGTTGTTGTTAAACTATGTATCTTTGTATATGTAACAATGACTGATCAATACTTCGTGCACCAACGTGATATTGAATATATTAAATAAAAATATGTTTTCTTATTTATACCCAATATTAAAATAAAAATAAGGAATACTAAATTTTATAATAAAAAAATTTAAAAAAACATTTATAAAGAACTCGAATTGTATTTGACTCTGACCCACCCATAAAACCCATATTTTTTAATCCTAAAAATACTCAACCTTATATCATACCTGAACCCGAAAATAATTGAAATTCTAACCAGTCTAATTAACCCGTTAAAAAGGCGGGGTGTATGTGAGGAATTTTTATAAAATTTCTACTTCACTATCAATAATAGTGTACACTTAATCGACATCCCATAAAAAAATGGACAAATTTTCTAATCAGACGACATTTTTTTGTCTAAATTAAAACGAACAAAATTTATAACTGTACGATAAAATATAAATATTTTTTTTTGTTACACCATTTGCAATTATACGGAGTATATATAAATATAAAATTTTATGCTAGAATTAATCTTTAGATTTCAAGTAAATAAATCAGTTTATGCAAAAAATGCCTTTTTTCGCCTACTCTAATGTACAACAAATATATCCGTCTCTTAGCACTCTAATTAAATGCATTTAGAAAGTGGGTGGGGTATAGTGGTGGGGTAGGTGTGGGAAAAAAAATAAAAATAAAAAAAATAAAAAAGCAACTAAAGTGATGTGGTGGATGCACAGAATTGCTTTAAATGCTTGAGTTTTAATAACAGTAGGATTAAGGTAATATGGGGAACCTTCAGATTTTCAGCAAGAGTGTTTTCGACATATTCTTGTTTTTCGGTGCCATCACGTTGTCTTATCAGATTAAGGGAAGTGATTACGGTGTTGGTATTACCGTTAGTTTCAATAATTGCTCCGCAATTTTGACTTAAAATCGAGTCCCCTATTCAACACATTAAGACGACGTTTTATTAACCCGTTGTTTATTCAATAATCAATACTGGATATCGACACATTGAAAAAGCAAATTGCAAGAAAAACTCAAAAAAAAAAACTTGAGATCTGTAAAAGAAAAAAAAGAAACTTGTAATCATAATCTCCAAACTCTAAACTCAATCATGAGAAGTTGATAAACAAAGACACATTAAATACTGAGTATCAAATATCAACACATAAAAGGCATATTCAATACCACATTTTTAATGAGTATCAACATTAAACAGAAGTTTATTCAATATAAATTAAAAAAGTATATTTATTACAACGTTTTACTCGTGTTAAACTACTAATGTTTATTAAATATATACTACAAGTATTTATTTATGTATGAAAAACGATTGATAAAAAATTGAAGACACAGGATATACCTGAAAAGGAGACGAGAGAAACAACAAAAGAAGAAGCTTTCAGTGCAGACATTTTTGTATCGTATTCCAAATCCTCAACACCGTAAAAAGTAGGTCTTTGTTCAGCAGCAATTTTGAGATTTTGAAGCTCTGTTTCAGCTGAAACAGTTTTAACAATAAATATTAGAATCAGATAGAAAAATAAGTAATTACAATTTAAAAATAAATAATACAAAACTTACAAAGTTGATATACTGCAACCACATGAGTATCAGGAGTATCCTACATGGCATCATAGCTCCGTTTCTCTCCTCTTTCCATCTTCGTTATGATACTATAAAAGTTCAAAACATTAAACTGAATTAATAAAAGCTAAATAAATAAAATTAAGAAGTGGAGAAAGTTGAAATCTTTAGTAAAAAGTAGAATGAATTCTATCAAAACATATAAACAAGGTTTAAGAGGAGT
>JAIUZE010003407.1:0-14421 GCA_022085475.1 Heliosperma pusillum | reverse complement strand
AAGAACACGAAGAACGATTAAAGAAAGTGATGTTTTGATCTTTATTTGATTTATTGTAAGATGAAAAGTTGTTTGTGAGTAATGATGGTGTTGGGTGAGCCGTGTAGTTATAGGCAAAGAAGGATGTCGAGTTTTGAAATTGTTGTTACGTAATTGACTCGCGTTTAATAATTATTTTACGGTAAACGATTAAATATAATTAACGATAAAGTTAATTACACCAAATATCTAGATATTATATTATTAAAATGAAAAGAAGGAAAATATTAAGCTTTAAGAGGAGAGGAAGAGACGTGAGAAATGAAAAGAAAACGGGTCTGTTTTCAAGCGATTGCGGAATTTAAGTTGACAGACCGATAAAGTTACTAATATCTTAGATATTATTATTAGGTTAATCATATTAATTAAAAGATCTAACATGAGTGGAAAATAGGTGACATGGGGCGTGTGAAATGGGTAGGAATCGGGTCTGATTTTTGAGCGATTTGCGTAATTAAACGGACGGATCGATAAAGGTACAAATATCTTAAATATTTGTATTAGTTTAATCGAAACAATTAAAATATCTCAAGTGAGTGGAAAACGATGACATGCACGCGTGACTCATGCCAAAGTCGAGTTTCGATTTTGTCTCGGGATTTACGATGACTCGGGAATAGTTAAATGACGTTCGGTTAAAACCGTAAACGTTATTCTTTAAATTCCGAATAAATTCAAAATAATTACATTAAATTATGATAAATCTTAATAAATCTAAATAAAAATAAATCAAAAATATTATTTTTTTAAATAAAATTTCGGTCTTCAACTTATGAGGCGAGTAGGGAAAAAGTCAACGGAAGTCAAAGTTGACTGAAAAGTCGAGAAAAGTCGAAGATGACTTAAAAGTCAAGAAAAGTTTAGGACGACTTAAAAGTCAAGAAAAGTCAATGACGACTTTTAAAAGTCAAGAAAAGTCAAAGACGACTTAAAAGTCAAGAAAAGTCAAAGATGACTAAAAACGGTCTTTTCATGAAATCTCTCAGAAATTCCAAATACGAACGCGGAATTTCAAAATACGACTCTGAACAAAAATTTCTATTTTAACAACTTAAGTTCTACTGAAAAGTGTTAGTAAATATTTTTACTAGAAAAATAGGGTACTTTTCGGGTTGTTACACATGGTTAATCTCAATCATATGAATAAAAGATGACGTACCAACAGGAATGACGCGGCCTGATTTTACGTCTTCAGCATACACGGGGCAGTTTCGCCTCCAATGCCCAATCTTGTGGCAATCGTGGCACTCCACGTATTCTTTGCTCTTTGTCTTGCCTTGTGAGCTACCGCTAGTCTCACCAGGCCCACTCTTGACCTTTCCTGGCTTTTTGAACTTTTGCTTCCCTACAGCTAGGTCAGCTTGAGCCTTGCCCTTACCCCTACCCTTGTTGTTAATCATGAGAACGTCCTGTTTCATGCTCACACTCAATTTCAGATCACTGTCGGTCTGTACGAGAAGTGAGTGGAGCTGATGAAGACTTTTCTTCATATCATTCATATAGTAATTTGCCCTGAAAAGGGCAAAACTATCATGAAGTGAATGGAGCACACGATCAATAATGATCTTCTCATCGATTTTACAACCAAGAGCCTCCAGCTTCTCGACATTCTCGATCATAGCAAGAATGTGTGTGCTAACCGCTTGGCCCTTCTGGAGTTTCGCTTCAAAGAAGCGACATGTGTACTCATAGCTAACGATCCTCAGAGCTTTCGAGAACTCGTTAGAGAGAGTGGTGAAAATCTTGTTTGCACCCTGGGCTATGAATCGCCTCTGCAAATTGGATTCCATTGCAAAGATGAGTACGTTCTTTAACGCACCCGCCTCCATAACGAAATCACTATAAGCAAGTGATTCATTTGCTCCTGCATTGGGGCCTGGGTTAGTCGGTAGTGGCTCAGTCATGTACTTGAGCTTACCGTCAGCAATGGCAGCATTCCGTAATGCCGCCTCCCCGTCCGCAAAGTTGGACCCATCATTCTTCAGTCGCGTGGACTGATTCATGTTGTCCATAAAGATCTTTAGCCAGGACTCGCGAGCGAGTGTAGCACTTGGCATTGGGTCGTCTGTACGTCCAGCCATTTGTTATTTTAAGCAGTTATATCTGTATATAACGAATTCAAGAAACTGTGAAAAGAAGGAAAAATTATGATAAGTTTCATCGTTTTAAAAATTAAGTCTTAATGCAAAAACTGTTTAATGCGATGACTCAAGCATTTATACAATTGACCTCCCTCAAGAATTATATAAATGATCCCAAGACTCAATTTTCTGTAAATTGATAAGCCAACCTTTTGGCTAATTCTACCTTTAGAATTCTCGGTCGATAAATTTCTGTAAATTCTATCTTATAGTCCATTATAATCCCGAGATATTACTCGTACTATAATGTTGAGATAAAATAGGTCAACACTCACTACTTACCCAAAGTAGAAGGGGTCATATTATGACTTCCGACGAAGAAGGGGTTCATAGAAGTTTTTCCTATAAAGACTAATCTCAATTTTCATTTTAGAGGAAGATCCCATCATCTTAAGTTTAATTCATTTTAAGTGAACAAATTCTAGCATTTCGTGAATGATTTAGACTAAGGTGATGGCTCTATGAACGAGTGACATCTGTATGTCTATGATGAAAATTCAAAACTATATGAAACATTTTTCATGCATTTTAGGTGGTTTGGTTTAGGCGGAATATGATGCAGTTATTTAACATGTGAATGAAAACAAAAAACGGAAAAATACGTAAACTATTACAACGGTCCTAGTGTGGCCTATCTACCAAAATGAACAGTAAATACAAGTTTGGACTCCATCCTTATGGACCCGAGAAGCTTGACTTGATGTTCCATCTTGGTCCATGTAGCGGGAGTGAGCATCCGATCTCCGTCTCTAGTCTTCTTAAAATTACATTTAAAAATTACAAAATAAACCTATTTACATTCTAATTCCCAAACATAATTAAAAGAAAAATAAAAGGAGATTCGAGATCTCAAAATTACAACCAAACCATGTTTTCATCATTACGAAAACATGATTAACTAAAGCCACACTAGGTATTACATTTTTCAACCAATTGCAAAAAACGTAAAATAAACCATTCATTCATTCATTCAACAGAAAAATGCATCAACTATATAAATTAATACTACAAAACATAATTCATTAATTATGTTGATTAATTATCCAAACCACCATCAAACCGATCAAAATTATGTGACAATTCCTTAATTGCCCACAACAATTTTAATCTCCCATAATCCATTTTATTTTAAACCTTTTTAAAATAATCGGGTATCATTATTGTAAACCTTTTCACAATAACAAACAAACAAACATTATCTTTATAATGTCAAAAAAAAAAAAAACAAACAAAAAATTTTTTTTTTTTTTTCTACGGGACACTGTTCACGTGAACAGTACCAGTACCCAAAAAAAAAAATTTTATTTGATTTCTCACGGTTTAATCAAAAACCGAAAGCAAAAACATAAAAAAAAATAAAAACTGCTGCGGACAGCAATAAAACAAAATTTTTTTTTTTATTTGTACTGTACAGTAGCAGCAACGGACAGATTAAAAAAAAAAACGGTTTTGACAATATTGCTAGATCGGTACAAAATTCAATATCTAATCGTTATTATATATTGATTCAAACTAGATTATTCAATTTAAACTTTTAAAAAGAACATCTAAATTATGATTAAATCGATTATCCTTATATTCATTTAATCACAATCGCTTTGAACATCATTAAAATTGAATCATTACTCAAGAATTATCAATTTAAAACAATGAGACCGAAAACAATAGCAACAACAAAATCAAAACAATTCCATCTTATTTTAATTCAATCCTTATCAAATTAAAACAACCACAAATTTATTATATTGAATTTTAACCTATTAAAATAACAATATCAATAAATCAACAATGGAAAAAACAAAACCCTAAAAAAAAAAACACACGGCTACAAAAAAAAAATTCCAGCCGTGACAATATTTTTTTTTTCCGGTAAAATAAATATATTTTTTTTTTCTGAAATTTATATTTCATAAAAATGAAAAACATATAATATAATTTTGTAACCAAATGCTGTGATACCTCTTGTGGGAAATAACAGTTTACATCCCCTTAAAATTTAGGATTATAACAAAATTATATAATATGAAATTGCAAGTCATAGATATGAAAACGATACAAATGTAGAGAAAATGAATTAAACCTTTGGTCCTTAGCAAAATCGGCCTAAGAACAGATATCAAAATAGATATCCTCCTAATTGTCTCGCCCAAGATAGATCGAGATATGCCCTTCTCCTTTGCTAGAAAGATCGATTCAAAGTTACTGTTAACTTTTTAGGTTTTGTGTTTAGTGTGTGATGGAGGCACAAGTTGAGAGAGTAAAAATTAGGTTAGAATTTTTCTCCTTGTCTCTTTCTATTTCACGGCACACTTAGGTCAATTATGAGGAGATTTAGTCTCCACAATTAACTACCCATTGACCGGAAAAACCCGAGTGTATCTGGACACTTTTTCCCGGTCATTTTAGCTTCAAATATAATGTAATATATTATAACCGTCATTAGTCAAAGACCGACATTATAATACGTCATTAATTATAAATATCCGTATATTTATAATTTTCCAATTAATTATAACGGTTTATATTTAATTAGCTTACATTATATACAACAATTAAATATAACATTTTATATTCAATTTACGAATTACAGTTAATTCGTCTCAGCTAACTTTTTTTAATCATTATTAAATAATTGTCTCATCATCACATTGACTAACCTTTTAGTCAAAAACACCGACTAACCTTTTAGTCATTTAATAAGGCATCAATATGATTATTTTCTCAAAAATCACATCTCTCAATCACATCCTTTAGGTGTGACTTTTAGGGACCAGTTGATCACCGCCATCTGTATGACAATAACGTCAAACTTATCTAGCAAGCCAACCGTTATTGATAAACGTTAATCAACTGATTACAACACAAAGTATACCCTGTGAACCTATAGAGATTTACTTATGTTATTGCACTAACTGTGGAGGACACTGGCTCCAACAGGACGTTCATGTGGTATCAGAGCTCAATTGTTACATGCATGTTGATTTTAAGCATTAAAATCGAGTTATACGATAATTTGGGTAAAATTGAAAATTTGTGTTAAAAATTGGTTTGCACAAATTTTTTTGATTTTCATGCATACCTACTGACCTCTGAATAGTTGTGGTCAAATTTGGTGATTTTAGGGATTCATTTGCTATTTATTTTGATTTGTGGCTTTTAAATCATGTTAATATGCACTTTTTATGTTAAAAGTTAACTAAAACTAGTTTCATGTTGATTCTGGCCATGAAATTTTTATATGATCTCACATGCATGTTCTACATACTGTATGTAAAATTTCGTTACTTTTAATTAAGTTTTGCATGATTATTGATTTTTATGCGATAAAAGTCAATAAAGTGAGATTATTATGTTCATAATATTGAAACGTCCTTTTCTGGTCTTTAAAATTTTTGGTACATTTCATATTCTTGTTTATATAATCTTGGTGAAAGTTTGTAATTTGTTTCACTATTTTACTATATTTAATGGTTTTTATTTGATAAAACCGTTGTGATATAGGAGGGACATGGGTATATGTTCAAAATGCAAGTTTAAGTCACTCTTGACATTTCAGATTCGTTCCCTTGACTTTAAAGATCAATAACTCAGAAATTATTGATTATTTTGACGTGATTTCACTTGGAGATGAAAGTACATGATGTTAGCTTTCCAACAAGTGGTCACATGCTTTATTTGGATAAGTAACGAAGGAGATATGATCGTTTCAAGTTGAGTTGTCCAAGATGGAAGCTTGGGTTGAATAATTCTAAGTTTACTTTCCTAAATAGAGTTTTATTATTATTTTCCTAATTTGAATAAAGTAGTGTGATGATCTTATTTCCTAAACTGAAATAAGGTGGTTGTCTTGTTCATTTCCTAATTTCTATCTAGTTAGTTTATGGTAATTAGTAGTAGTATAAATAAGGAGTCTTATGCATTGTACTAGATACACAATTTGAGAGTTTAATACAAGAGTTTCTTGTTTATTCTTATTGCTTGCGAGCTTTAAGTTTGTTAGTTCGTTCTTGCGAGAGTGAATTAATCCATATTCTTGCTTGCGAGGTTGAGTATTATTCGTGGCAAATTTGAGTTCCTTGCGAGGGAGGAGAGTTTGAGCACGTCATATCCGAGTTATTCGAGTTGTCTTACGAGATTACTTGTCTAGTTCAAGTCTTAGTTGTTCATCTTGCGAGATATCACAACTAATTCATATCTTTTTATCTTGTTTTTATTTCCGCTGCAATATTACTCTGAAAAAGTAAAATAAGTGGATTATTTTACATCAATTTGGTATCAGAGCCTCGGCTCTTGATTTCCTTAAACCAAGACGGTCCTTGAATTTTTGGTGAAGTTGACATGGGTTTGAAGAAACCTAATAGTACATGGAATGAATGGGAGGAATATCAATTTTATTTATTATGCAAAGAGTTTCAAAAGGGAGTTGATTCTTTGTCATTCAGTCTTAAAAAGCTTCAAAAATCAGTTCAAACTTATGAAGCAAAAAAGATAGAAGAGGCAAGAATTGAAACTTTTGAAGTTATTCACGAAGAAAAAGAAGAGAGACATGTAGAAGACGTAGAGAAGATGATGTCTGACCTTGTCCAACCGAACAGTACAAAAGACTGTTCAAATCCGAATGATGAAACAGACACGGACAAAGGTGAATTTACCACATTTATTGTTGAGCCATTAAGTGATGATGATCAAACAGAAGATATGATTGATGATAAACTATTTTCTTTTGAAGACGAATCTCGTATAGAAGGTACTTCATTATTTGATCCTAACTTACCGGCTATTTTTGACGAAGAAATTGAAGAAGTGGTGGTTCCCAAATTACACATACAAGTTGATTTTATTCTTGAAGATGAGATTGATACCAATGATATAAATTATTATGAAGAACCTCATAAACAAGGGATTACTCATTATGAATTTGATTTCAAGAGTAATTATCAATCGCCACTTGATAAATACATTGCAAAGAAGTTATATGGTGAGATTTATCAACGTTCTTTCTTATTAAAGTCTATTGTTATGGAAGCTCGTGATATTCTTGTTATTTGGAGCAACAACTGTTTGGATTGTGCTACAATTGTGCATGGAAGGTGGTGGGATGGAAGGCACAACAAAGGGAGGCATGAGAAAAGAAAGCATAAGAAAAGATTGTACAAGAGGATTTTCGCTTATGATTCTGGTGGCAACTACAAATCAAATAAGATGAATAAGCGTGAAGATTATATTGAGGATGATGAGCTAAAGGAGTATTATGGTGTATACTTTAATCAAAATATCTTCTCATTTGCTACATCATATGTATTTGATCCGGGAGGTTGTAGGTCCAAGAATCGGGACGATTCTTTTTGAAGAAGGGGAGAATGATATAGGAGGGACATGGGTATATGTTCAAAATGCAAGTTTAAGTCACTCTTGACATTTCAGATTCGTTCCCTTGACTTTAAAGATCAATAACTCAGCAATTATTGATTATTTTGACGTGATTTCACTTGGAGATGAAAGTACATGATGTTAGCTTTCCAACAAGTGGTCACATGCTTTATTTGGATAAGTAACGGAGGAGATATGATCGTTTCAAGTTGAGCTGTCCAAGGTATACGCGGGTGACGCAATTGAACGAAATACCAACATGTATGCAAGATGGAAGCTTGGGTTGAATAATTCTAAGTTTACTTTCCTAAATAGAGTTTTATTATTATTTTCCTAATTTGAATAAAGTAGTGTGATGATCTTATTTCCTAAACTGAAATAAGGTGGTTGTCTTGTTAATTTCCTAATTTCTATCTAGTTAGTTTATGGTAATTAGTAGTAGTATAAATAAGGAGTCTTATGCATTGTAGTAGATATACAATTTGAGAGCTTAATACAAGATTACTTGTGTGTTCTTCATAGCTTGCGAGTTATAAAGATCAAATTAATTCGTTCTTGCGAGAGTGAGTTAATCCATATTCTTCCTTGCGAGGTTGAGTATTATTCGTGGCTAAATCGAGTTCCTTGCGAGGGAGGAGAGTTAGAGCACGTCATATCCTTTATATTTTCGTTCATATACATACAAAAACCACAAAAACACGTTAATTTCCGCTGCAACTTTATTAAAAACAAACGAACAGTTTCCCGAACTGTTTGAACCAAAAAAACGAGTGTGTTTTACATCAATGTGGTATTCAGATGTAAAATAAACAAAAATTTTACTTTTTCAGAGATATCGTTGCAGCGGAAATAAAAACAATATAAAAAGATATGAATTAGTTGTGATATCTCGCAAGATGAACAACTAAGACTTGAACTAGACAAGTAATCTCGCAAGACACCTCGAATAACTCGGATATGACGTGCTCAAACTCTCCTCCCTCGCAAGGAACTCAAATTTGCCACGAATAATACTCAACCTCGCAAGGAAGAATATGGATTAATTCACCCTCGCAAGAACGAACTAATAAACTTAAAGCTCGCAACCAATAAGAATAAACAAGAAACTCTTGTATTAAACTCTCAAATTGTGTATCTAGTACAATGCATAAGACTCCTTATTTATACTACTACTAATTACCATAAACTAACTAGATAGAAATTAGGAAATGAACAAGACAACCACCTTATTTCAGTTTAGGAAATAAGATCATCACACTACTTTATTCAAATTAGGAAAATAATAATAAAACTCTATTTAGGAAAGTAAACTTAGAATTATTCAACCCAAGCTTCCATCTTGGACAACTCAACTTGAAACGATCATATCTCCTTCGTTACTTATCCAAATAAAGCATGTGACCACTTGTTGGAAAGCTAACATCATGTACTTTCATCTCCAAGTGAAATCACGTCAAAATTATCAATGTTTTCTGAGGTATTGAGCTTTAAAGGCAAGGGAACAAATCTGAAATGTCAAGAGTGAATTAAACTTACATTTTGAGCATATACTCATGTCCCTCTTATATCATTCTCCCTTTCTTCAAAAAGAATCGTCCCGATTCTTGGACCTACAACCTCCCGGATCAAAAACAATCCTTAAGAATTTAATGCAATCTTGAATAAGAACTTGAAGCTATTAACGCACACCATCGATCTCTCTTTTAATTCGTCATCTTCTATGTAATTTTCAAATTTGCTACCATCGACACACTTAAGCTTCACTCTTTTCATGTGTCTTCCGTTCTTAAGCTTTCCTTCGTTGTGCCTTCCATTCTTGTGCTCACCAAAATCAAAACAAAGCTTTCTTGGTATAACAAGATCATCATGAACATCAATAGGAATCGATTTCATCAAGAAATAAGAATTCCCGCCATATAGTCTCGTATCAATGGATTTATCAAGTGGTGATTGATAAGGTGCACTAACTTGAGAATTCAAACAAAAATTATCGTATATAAATTCCTCACCCAAGATTGCCGTAAGAGTAAGATCATCTTGATTTTCATCGCCATAACTTGTGTTATCATTCTCTTCCATGTGAGCTTCATCACAAACTTCTTCAAATTATTCATCACAAATAGATGATAACTGAGGATAAACTAATGTCGTATCTTCTATGTAAGATTCATCCTCAAAAGAAAATATTTTATCTTCAGTTACATCTTCTATATCTTCATCATCAGTTAGTGGATCAACAATATAGATGGTAATTTCGTCTTCCTCCTTTTTTGTTTCATCATTCGGAATTAAACAGTCTTCTGTACTGTTCGTTTGGACAAGGTCAGATATCATCTTCCCTACATCTTCTACATGTTTCCCTTCTTCATGAACAATATTGGAAAACATAACCTCACCTTCTTCCACCGGACTAGCTTGAAGATGTACCTTGTGAACCATTGCTTCTTGGTGATCATCAACACTATAAGGATCATCCACATGAACCTCCTCTTCCTTATCTTCACTTGTCGCCTCCTCTCTTTGAGGGTCAGGTAGCACAAAGGTTGGAAGGAGATTACATAATTCATCGATCGTTAGATCGCGTTTTTGTGGGCATTCTTTAGCAATGTGTCCATGGCCTTGGCACTTGAAACAACGCCTTAATGAACTTCCCTTGTTCTCTACGCTCCCACTTTTTGTTATTGTCTCCACTTCTTTTTTGTGAATGACTTCAAATGACTCAATCTTTGACTCATCTTTCTTTGCTCTTGTACGTTCATACTTTGCTATAATTCCATCAAGCTCCTTGTGGATATTCTTCCAAAACTTCGCTTCCTCAAATTCCCTTTCTAACCGTTTTATTTCACGATCAAGGTTCTTTAAACTCCAAACCATGATTATAAACACGATGTAGATAAATCACATATTCAAGGACCGTCTTAATTTAAGGAAATCAAGAGCCGAAGCTCTGATACCAAATTGATGTAAAATAAACCAAAATTTTACCTTTTCAGAGATATCGTTGCAGCGGAAATAAAAACAATATAAAAAGATATGAATTAGTTGTGATATCTCGCAAGATGAACAACTAAGACTTGAACTAGACAAGTAATCTCGCAAGACAACTCGAATAACTCGGATATGACGTGCTCAAACTCTCCTCCCTCGCAAGGAACTCAAATTTGCCACGAATAATACTCAACCTCGCAAGGAAGAATATGGATTAATTCACCCTCGCAAGAACGAACTAACAAACTTAAAGCTCGCAAGCAATAAGAATAAACAAGAAACTCTTGTATTAAACTCTCAAATTGTGTATCTACTACAATGCATAAGACTCCTTATTTATACTACTACTAATTACCATAAACTAACTAGATAGAAATTAGGAAATTAACAAGACAACCACCTTATTTCAGTTTAGGAAATAAGATCATCACACTACTTTATTCAAATTAGGAAAATAATAATAAAACTCTATTTAGGAAAGTAAACTTAGAATTATTCAACCCAAGCTTCCATCTTGGACAACTCAACTTGAAACGATCATATCTCCTTCGTTACTTATCCAAATAAAGCATGTGACCACTTGTTGGAAAGCTAACATCATGTACTTTCATCTCCAAGTGAAATCACGTCAAAATAATCAATAATTTCTGAGTTATTGATCTTTAAAGTCAAGGGAACGAATCTGAAATGTCAAGAGTGACTTAAACTTGCATTTTGAACATATACCCATGTTCCTCCTATATCATTCTCCCCTTCTTCAAAAAGAATCGTCCCAATTCTTGGACCTACAACCTCCCGGATCAAATACATATGATGTAGCAAATGAGAAGATATTTTGATTAAAGTATACACCATAATACTCCTTTAGCTCATCATCCTCAATATAATCTTCATGCTTATTCATCTTATTTGATTTGTAGTTGCCACCAGAATCATAAGCGAAAATCCTCTTGTACAATCCTCTGATACCAAATTGATGTAAAACTGCTCGGTTTTAAACTAAACAATTCAACGGACTGTTTATTTAGTTTTCTGTGTTTATGTTGCAGCGGAATTAACTGTACTTTTTTTGGGTTTTTGTATGTGTTGGAACAAATAAAAATAAAAGATATGAATTAGCTAAGATAATCTCACAAGATCACTCAACTAAAACTTGAATTAATCAAGTGATCTCGCAAGACAACTTGACCAACTCGTGTGTAAACTCTCAACCTCGCAAGATATCAAGCAAACACAAATTCAACCTCGCAAGGAAGAATGGTTATTATTTCCCTCTCGCAAGAAGTAAATAATAGAACTTAAAGCTCGCAAGCTATTAAGAACAAACAAGTAATAACTTGAATTCAATTCTCAATTGTCTATCCCATTCATGATATCTAAAGGTCTTCCTTGCTTTATCATGTTTCTCAAACTTCAAAGCTAATCGACAAATATCATCAAATCCATCATAGATTTGAATTTCGACCCTATCAGCAAGTGAAGGTGTGAGTCCCTTGATGAATCTTGCAACTCTAAGCTCTTCCTTCTCTTCAAGATCACAAAGCATCGTCACCCTTTCGAATTCTTTAATATATTCAGCCACAGAAAGTTTTTCTTGTGATAAAGATTGTAGCTTTAGATAGTTCTCTTGGTCATAATCTTTTGGCAAAAATCTCTTCAATAGGTGCTTTTTCAATTTCTCCCAAGTATCGATCTTACTCTTCTTTTCTCTCTTTCGTCGTTTCTTCAAGTTTTCATACCATAAAGATGCATATTTAGTAAGTTTAAGAATAGCTACCTTGAATTGTTTATGCTCATCATACTCCTTGTATTCAAATACTCATTCTGTTTGTCTAATCCAATCCATGAACTTCTCCGGATCTAAATCCCCATTGAAATCAGGTATGTCAAGCTTTAGGCCTCGATCATCATCGTTTCTTCTTTCCTTCTTGTTTTTGGAAGTCACACTTTCCTTTTCCGAATCAGAACTCGCTCCAGACCTACTTCTACTCGGCATCGTCATACCATGACTTTTTGGATCTTGGGTATACATTTTCATGAACTCTTTTATTGTGTAGCCTAGTTCATCCACTTTTCCATTCATCGCGTTCAATTGATCTTGAAACGATGTGTTATCTCCACTAGATTCTGTATTCCTTGACATTGTCACGTCCTCCCAAGAAGTGATTTGTTAAGAAACAAATCAAAAACTAGCTCTGGTAACCAAATTGATGTAAAATAAACCAAAATTTTACCTTTTCAGAGATATTGTTGCAGCGGAAATAAAAACAATATAAAAAGATATGAATTAGTTGTGATATCTCGCAAGATGAACAACTAAGACTTGAACTAGACAAGTAATCTCGCAAGACAACTCGAATAACTCGGATATGACGTGCTCAAACTCTCCCCCCTCGCAAGGAACTCAAATTTGCCACGAATAATACTCAACCTCGCAAGGAAGAATATGGATTAATTCACCCTCGCAAGAACGAACTAACAAACTTAAAGCTCGCAAGCAATAAGAATAAACAAGAAACTCTTGTATTAAACTCTCAAATTGTGTATCTACTACAATGCATAAGACTCCTTATTTATACTACTACTAATTATCATAAACTAACTAGATAGAAATTAGGGAATTAATAAGACAACCACCTTATTTCAGTTTAGGAAATAAGATCATCACACTACTTTATTCAAATTAGGAAAATAATAATAAAACTCTATTTAGGAAAGTAAACTTAGAATTATTCAACCCAAGCTTCTACTTGGACAGCTCAACTTGAAACGATCATATCTCCTTCGTTACTTATCCAAATAAAGCATTTGACCACTTGTTGGAAAGCTAACATCATGTACTTTCATCTCCAAGCGAAATCACGTCAAAATAATCAATAATTTCTGAGTTATTGATCTTTAAAGTCAAGGGAACGAATCTGAAATGTCAAGAGTGACTTAAACTTGCATTTTGAACATATACCCATGTCCCTCCTATATCATGACCATAACTGTTTATCCACCTTTCACCCATTTCCCAAAGCCTTCTCCATATTTTCTTTTCCGGCTTCTTTTCTATGTGCATTATGATCTTTGACTTGTAATTTGAATTGTTTACCATATTAGACTGCGGACACATTTTCATAAATCGTAGATAGGTGAGTGTCTCAAAAACATTTACACATAAAGAAATCACCTTTTACATACATGAGTGTTCGAGTGTGCCGTGAGAGTCCATTTGTCAAAAGATCATGCAAGAGCCGAAAATTCTGTAGTGAAATTCTTTGTGCTACGCCGTATTAAATCTGCACCTCAGCCATGTTTATGTATCATTCTTGCCCCTCTTTGTTTTGGTATGATTCAATTATTTTTCCAAAGTCTTTAACGTTGAGTTTGTTTTTGATGGTGTAGTAGCCAATGCTTGCACCCTTGGCCTGGTATTGTTTGTTCTGTTTTCTTGAGGACAGCAAAGGTTTAGCTTGGGGGAGTTTTGAATAAGTGACTATGTGTCTCATTTTAAAACAACCACCCCCAATTTAGCTCGGTTTTGTATGTCATTTGCGCTTTGTTAAGCCACTTTATGAGCTAATATCGTCTTGTAGGCGAATTCCTATGTTCTAACCTGTTTTGTAGGGAAAGTGACGTTTCTACGCCCTTTTTCTATATTCCCGAGCATTTGCCTAGAACCCGACGATTTGAAAAAGCAAGCTTGACCAAGTCAAAGGCATTTCAAGAAGGTTCACTGATTCAAAAGAAAGAAGAAGCAAAGACGATTTCGCAGTTGTCAAAAGATCGATCAGTTAGGCGAAGAAATCATCATTTTACATCAAACCCTATCAACAAACCCGACTCAAAAGGTCAAGGGGGATAATGAAAGTCAAGTCATAGGCCAAGGGAGATGAAA
>JAIUZE010003406.1:0-74786 GCA_022085475.1 Heliosperma pusillum | reverse complement strand
AAGAAAAGTCAAAGATGACTAAAAACGGGATTTTCATGAAATCTCTCAGAAATCCCAAATACGAACGCGGAATTTCAAAATACGACTCGAAACAATAAATTCTATTTTAAAAACTTAAGTCTGCTGAAAAGTGTTAGTAAATATTTTTACTAGAAAATTTGGGTACTTTTCGGGTTGTTACAGAAAATATAAGGGCACAACAAGAACTCCTTCTTGTTGTTCTTGAGCTACAAATATACATGAACACAAACAATCTCCAAAGTAGAAGATCTCCTCTAAGTTGCACCAAAATAAACCCAAATAATCTACCCTTATTATTAACTAGATAATAAGATAGATATTATACTACTAATATTATGACTATATTACTACACTAGTAATACTTAGTAAATATTAGTTTTTGAGAGTTTTTAGTGAGAGGAAGAATTTTAGAAAGAAGTATAACAATTGCACAAAATGAAGTTAGTAGAAAAATGAACACAATTGCTTATTTTAAAGACCATATGGCCGGTCCACTTTGTCCAAAAAGGACTATTATTTTGTTCAATTTGATCACATGCATTAGAGTGAAGTGTTGTAGTATAAGTGATGATTATATTCAACTTGTTATGTCACTTTCAATTAGTAACTAAAGAGTGTAAACAAGAACAACAATCATCACCATTATAACTACAATCCAACCGGCCACAATGGCCTAGTTTGGTCCATTTTGATTTTTGATATTTGTCTCACAAATACTTATTGATCATATGGTTAATTATCTTGTATAATTAAGTGTTAATTTGATCATATAACAATTACTCCCTCCTATTCTAAGCTAACTTCCCCATTTGACTTGGCACAAATTTTAAGACGTTTAATTAAATAACCAAAAGTAATGAAGTGGGGGTAAGGTGATTGGAGAGAGGGAATGTATTGTGGGGTATTATTGTGGAGTGAAGTGATTAAAATAATTATTGTTGTGGGGTAAGGTGATTAAAATAAGATAAAGTATGGGTATTGTGGGGTATTGTAGTGGGGTAATGTGATTAAAATAAGTATAAAAGTTTACCAAAAAAGGAAAGGGGGAAGGTATTGTGAATAACCCAAAATAGAAAGGGGGAAGGTTGCTCAGAATAGGAGGGAGAAGTATAGACTTAATTAAATAAATAATATGTACTTAACATTTTAAGTAATATTTACCCATTTATCAATATATAATGGTCCCACAATGCTTAGTTAATTTATTTTACAACTCCTTGTAAATATAATTAACTAATTACCTCTATCTCAAAACCTCAACTAATTTAGTAATTTAACGATTAATTACTAAGTTAAATCTTATTTAATCGTATTAAAATAAGATATAAATTTATTAGTCAATTATCGCATAATTAAAAAATAAGTTTAATCGAATTTGAGTTCTTAACTCAATTTCTAATAATTAACTCTCGTACATATCGAATATATGTAATGTACTAATTAACTGTATCGTATACAAATAATTAGTTACTATTTGGATTTCATCCTTTAGGTGTGACCGAAAGGGATCAGTTGATCACCGACGTCAAACGACAATAACGTCAAACTCTAGTCAGCCAACCGTTATTGATTTACGTTAATCAACTGACTAATCATATATATAGTCAATAAATATCCCAATTATATTCCTTAATAAGATTTGTTATGTGGCGCACTATTGTGGAGGACACCTACTCCAACAATGAATGTCACCTGCACATTTCAAACGTGTCAAACAATTCAAGCAAATCCTTAGCGGTTTCAAACAAAGCACATTTTAAAAGCGTTCCAAGTCATTTTGAAGAAGCTTTCTGGTCATCTTTAACCGTTCCTTCGAAAACCCGACTACACTAGTAGGGTAGGGGTCAACCCAAGTCTAAATTCAAAGCCTAGTTTTGGGTTTGAGTCAAAAATTCGACAGCATTTCGCTATAATAGCGGTAATACCCTAGAAAAGCGTCCTGTAGAGACCGTCGCAAACTGAAAATCTAATGCTACAAGAAGTTCACCCGCTACAGAAGGGTTCTAGAACACCAAGTTTTATCCAAAATGAGCTACCCTAAGGGGATTTTCGAAGCGGTTTTTGACTCAGTAAGTATCCGTCTCATTTGTTCAAAACTCGATGAAAACGAAAAACGGATACATGGCTATGTTCCTAACAAGGCCAATGGTTCACTTCTAATGTCGATTTATATCATACATATCAAGGGAGAAAGAACCCCTCACTTTTCGAGTTCTTTGGGGAAGGGAACCCCAATTTCAAAATCTCAATCAAGGATATATACATGATTAAAGCGAGAGTGGAATGCATACCTTGGTTTGTCATAGCTTATGGAGCAATTTGATCAAGATTTCAACAAGTTTGAGTTGAGTTTTAAGAGAATGGTTCGAGTTTTTGATGTTCGAATGAATGAAAGCGATCCCGTATGTCCGCGTCTTTTATCAGACAGGGAGAAGCTCGGGAAGAAACGCATCAACGGTTGCGCCTCTTCCAAAGGTCGCAGCTCTTGCAGCATCCTTTCCCCAGCAATGTTTCGCCTAAATTCGAAAGTTGGTTACAAGTTCGTTACTTGTGGGCCCAAGTCTTATGCGCCTCTTCTCCAACTTCTATTTTTTCATACTTTGGTTCTTTTTCAAGACCCGCGCCTCGGCCGATTCCAGAGCCGTCACGTCATCTCAGCAGAGACCCACTTTTTCCGGATATACAGTCTGTATGGCCCATATTTATCCTCAACATATTTGTTCGCCACAACCGAGGAGATTCTCATAACGATTCAATCACAGGATCTTCCACATATCAAGTTTCAACACGTGTTTCCCCAACGAGTGTTTGCCTGAAGACAGACGTAGGAGGATTATCATCTTATGCCCCTTCAACGGCGGGAAGATTCTCACATCCAGTGGCCGGCGAGCCTCATTACGCACCTCATACCTAGCGGCTGGCAAGCCTCATTACGCACCTTATCCTCAGCGGCTGGCAGGCCTCATCACGTATGCCTTTCAGACGGCTGGCAAGCCTCATGACGCAACCTCTAGTCCAAGTAAGAAGATGCTCAAGTATGACTCCTTCTTATGGCTGGCGAGCTTTCGTACGTAGTCTAATGGACTTTAACCGCCTCGCGTCGCCATAGTCGTCAGGTTGTAATCTTCGATTGACCAGTTGGATATACTTTGACTTTTGCCTTGTCCAAGCCTCAGTGAAAGTGGGGGCTCTATAGATACCTCGAATCTACACCTTCCGCCAACCACCTAGTGATGATTGGGCCGCATGTTCGGTATACAAAACGATTTGTGACAATTCTTAAGTTTATCGTCAAGTGACAGCTCAAACAGTTGTGTGCCCCTTAGTTGTCATCTATGTACCAATACGGTCATTTTGAAAGTCATTAGAGTCATTTTGGAGTCCGGGTCAAAAACTGCTTCATTTTTCTATAAACCGTCTTTTAAAACCGTGCCTGAACGATCCAGAATATTCCGGATATTTTAATGTTTCAAAACTTATCTTTCTCGGTAAAGTATAATCATATTTTATTTAGAAGAATTCAAAATCTAACGCAATTCCCATAAAGAAACGCGGAAATCTTTCTTTCAAAGTAGGAAACTGCTCGAGAAATGACGCAGCAGGAGCTGCGCCTCTTCCAAGGGTCGCAGTGCCTGTTGCGCCTCTCCCTTAGCTCTGTTTTCTTGATTCCAAAATATTTTCTAGATTTCTATCCGTGTTCGAGTTATTCCAAAACGCTTCGGATTTCTCCCTATATAAGGAGAGGTTTGTGCACAACGCGAGTGTTCCGCCCCTTCTTTCTCTCTCTTTTCATTCTAAACCTTGCTCTAAGCATTTTGACACCTATGTGCTTGATCAATCGACCACGTAAGCTCAGATTCTTCAAGGTACCTGTCACGTTATTGAATTGACCTACCAATTTGACCAACTCAACAATAATTAATTTTAATCAATGCTAACTAATCGATCGTTCCTCTTGCGAGGGCACTTTCTTTACATTCGAGTATAACTGTCGCTAAATCGATAACTTTAGTTCATATCTTGTTTCGTCAACATGTAAGTCTGAGGGTGTTTAATCCCATCTTATTTATTATACTTTATTTAACTAATGTAAGATTTATGTCGGATTTATGTAAAAATCGTTTTCAAACCTTTTTTTTTATTTCTTATTACATATCATTTAGTTCTTTATTTAGATCCCTAATAGTCAATATTAGTGGGTTTTTGTCATCTATCAGATTTTATCTTTAGAGGTTAGATTTGTTCATATTTAGTCTCTAAATTCGTCTTTGATATAATTAGTGTAATTAATACGACTTAAATCACTTTCACTCGAGTCTTAAATCATTAATGAACCGTAAATCACCAACGAACACTAACAGTTTACTATTCTGGCTTCACAGCCAGAACCCAACTCAGGAACAGACGCAAGGTCTTATGCGCCTCTTCCAGAGGACGCTTGACCTGTTGCGCCTATTTCGAGCTTGTTTCTGTATCTGAACTTCCCGATTCGCTTTGACGTAGTTTAGTTAGCTAATTAATCGACTATTATTTGTATTATCACTGCTAATCTGATTTGTTTAGTTTATTAATTGTTTCCTTTGCTTCAAATAATCTTTCAAACATATTTACGACATAGATCCCGTGATCGTTGTAATCAATTGTAATATTTATTTTATAATGCTATTTAATCATTGTATGATTTAATTAATTGTGCTCTTTCATGTCAATCAATCTTAAATCCTATTTTGACATAATTAATTGCTAAATTACATGTTCAACCGACATAGTCTAAACTCACATGCTAGGATTAAAACGTGGATGTTGCATAACATGCATTTAACCGACAACACATCGATAACAGAAGAGTTTCCCTAATCATTAGTAGAGGTCGCTATCGAGGCGGGCGGGATTAGGTGTTCGATCAAAAGAACTTCCTAATACGTACCCTCACCCCTTACTCCATATCTTTGTGAACATCCGTGTTCATTGGCATCCACGAGAGTCATTCTAGACATAGAATGCTAAGGGTAACGAGTTCTTAGTGTTCATGCCATTCCTTTGTGTCTTGACATGATATAAAGTATTCGAACGGTTCCAACTTTCCACAAAAGTTGGTGGCGACTCCACACATGCGTGTTTTCACGCTTGTCCCTCGTTTTTCCATCTGTGGTGTCCTGCGCACCACAGCCTTGGAAAGGATCGCGAAACCCGTGTATCACAACCCCTCGAAACAATATAAGTATAAAATAATGACACTAAAGGCAAGTCTGCGAAATACGGTGGAAGTATCCGGGTCATGGGCAGGCTGAAATCTATGCGCTAGAGTGAGTATATTAACACGACCATCTTAAAGAATAGAATGGGTCTCCTCGCGGGATAAACCGTAATAGTCACAATATTTTATGTCCGAGTCAGGTGCAAAGTGAGGAATTGAAGGCTCTTGAGTAATTCTCCACCGTTCTAGGATAATGAATTCTTCTAGTAACGGACAAATTTCTCCCTCATGGAAAGCAAAAGCTTGGTGAACAGGATCCCATTTCCTCAAGCATTCGTTTAGAAAGGCGGGTTGGACCATAACATGTCGAAGGGAATTTATTTGGTGAATTCCTGCGTCCGTCAAAGCTTGAGTTTCTGCCCCTTTGAAATCAGTGGCCAAACCCTTCATGGTAACAAACAGATAATTCATGCTTTGGAATTTCTAGTGTGAATTTTTCTTAAGACAGAAAGAAAGATGCTTGAGAAATTATGATTATTCTCCTTGTCTTCCCCTCCTTATATAGGAAACGTAAGAAGAAGTTTAGGAAAACTCTTCCCTTGAGTTTAGGAAAACCCACATCGTGGAAATTTGGGAAACCTAGTGTTGAACCATATAATTATATGATTATGTTTTGATAATGACAAGTATGTTTGTATTAGATTTATGCTTGTCCTTCTAATCGTTTGTTTAGTATTGTTTAGATTAAGCATGGTTTGGTACCTGAAGTTATAGCTAGTTTAGCTATAACCTTGATAATTTGTGAAGCAAAGATGAAATAAAGTTATAGGTCATTGTACTATAACTTTGGAACTACTGAAGTAAAGTTAAAGGTGTTTATACTATAATTTAGTGATTAGCAAGCTCAAGATCAAAGACGAAGTCTTAAAGAAGCTTGTGAAGCTCAAGATGAAGAGCTCGTGATTAGAATGAAGTGATGATCAACATACTGTAGATCTCCAGGAAAATTTTGTAGTATAGGTGGTCATCCAATAACGGTAATTTCAATAGTAATTTTGGGAAGTAGAGTTATAGCTGTTTTAACTATAACCTTACTTACCAAGCTCAAAATTATAGGTGATCTTACTATAACTTTGGAGCTGCGAAATATGGTGCGGTTGTTTTAATTTTTCAAAATGGTTTTTGAATATAGTTTTAAATAATATTTTGAAAGAAAAGTATTTAGAGTAATTTAAGGTTTAAATTTATGCAGTTTGAATATTATTATGATTTTTTAATTGATTAGTAAAATAACTTATGAGTTGTCATGCTATCTAGGTTTTCATATATGTTCAAGACTAAACACCTATTTTAATTTACTAAAGTCCAACAATGGACTAGGGTTTCACGTGGTGAAGGCTTATGGGCCGCGTCACTCGTGAATAGCCTATAGGTTCAATTAGGATTTAAGTAAGATGTAAACCTAATATCTTACTTGTTACACAAGGGAGACACATGTTTTACTAGAGTTTTAAATTTAACCTAATTATCAAAGGAAGAATACGGCTAGATCTAGGATTTCTAATAAAAATCTAGTTTGTCTCTCTACTATAAATACCCATGCTTCCCATGCATTTAAAATCAAGCTTTTCATACTAGAATTCTCTTTTGCAAACGTTTTTTATATTTTCAATTAAAATCTTTATTTTGCAAAACCTTTATTTTCCAAAAGCCGCACTATACTCGTGAATTATTTTTGAGAAAAGCGTTATTAAATAATAGTGCTAGATTTGTTTCTTATACGTTCAATTGTGTGAACACCAAGAACAATCAAAAACACTTTCTTATTAACGTAAGTCAGAATCGAGTATTTAGCGATACTCAACTTTGAAGTGAGTATTTAACGGTACTCAAATTAAGTTACAACTAGAGTTAGTTGTACGAGTAGGGTAGATAATTTTGTATTCCGGAGTAGGTGCTAAAACTATTAATCGAGAAATTTTGTAATCCTTGTGTCTCGTGTTTTTTTATTTGCTTACGTATTTTATTATTTTCATACACGCTCCAAGTAATTAGTTGAGTTGAATTTAATCAATAAATTCAAATCACATATTACTACTACACGCTTAGACAGATAATCTAAAAAGTAGGCATACTTTATTTATACACAATTCACCCCCCCTCCCCCCCACCCATATTGAGTATTTGGGGTCAATATACTCTTCAGTTAGTATCATAGCCTCGTGCTCTTGGTTTCCTAACAGCATAGAGACTGATCCATTTGTTTTATTTTTTGCATATTTTAAATTTTTTTATCTCGTGTGAAATGGATTCCAAACACCTAAAAGCTCTCATCTTTGAAGGGAAGAACATGATAACACACTATATTAAGGGACATGATTGGGAATGTTGGAAGATCATCTAAAACGGTCTTAATAAAATTTTAGTCGTATCTGAAAAGGGCACTAGTTATGAGAAAGACAAAAAGGTCTATATTGAGGCTGACTACCGTAAGGCAGAGAAAAACGCGAAAGCCATGATGTTATTGCAAAACGGCATGAAGAGTACTGAGTTTGATAGATTCTCGTCTTGTAGTACGGCCAAGGAAATATGAGATGGTCTTGAACTTGCATACGAAGGTAAGGCCCTTGTGAAAAAGCATAGGATTGATGTACTATCCAAAGGTACTAACTCTTCTCAATGGAGAAGAATGAATCAATCAACAGTATGTCGGCACGTTTTTCAAGCATAACGAATGAACTCCAAAATCTTGGGATAAAATTCAATTCTGAGGATATCGTAAGAAAACTCCTTAGGAGTCTCTCTAAGATATGCACAACCAAGGTGACTGCGATTGAAGAAGCAAGAGATCACACTGTTCTAACCTACGAAGAACTAATAGGTTCCCTCATGGCTCACGAGCACCTACTCGATAAGCCTGATGAGGACTCTAGCAAACGTAAAGGTATAGCTTTTCAAGACAGTGATGGTGAAGAGGATATGGAAGATGAAACCGTCTTGTTTGCAAAGCGTTTTAGAACGTATCTCTTTACAGGAAAGCAATAAAAAATCAACACCAATAAACCCTTCAACAAAAAGCCCAATGAGTCCAAACCTTCTTTCACCAATAAATGATGCTTCAAATGTGGTAAGACTGACAACATGATCAAAGACTGTCCCACATGGAAGACAATTAAAGACAAAGCAAAACGGGACAAGATTAAAAGCGAATTCAAGCAAGTCATGCTAGCATCATGCTGGGGAGAGCTTGACACTAAAGATGACAAAGAATCTGATGATGAGGATGTCCAACTCAGTGTCTAAGCAACATTAGTCTTGACCTAATTACTGACAGTGATGATGAGAGCAACAACTCAAGATCAGAATTCTGCTTGATAGGAGAATCAGACTCGGACAGCGAAACTGACGAGATAAGTTTTATTCGTCTTAAGAATCAAGTTAAAAAGTTACCTAGGAATGTTATGATATATTACTTTGAGCAAACCCTTGATCAATGTCGTGAGCAAAGTCTTGAAATAAATGAAATGAAAGAGAAAATCCTTGACATTGCCAAAGAAAATCAACTTCTAAAAACAAAAACAAGAAAGTTGAGTTCTAAAGTTATGGCTAATTCAGCCACAACCTCTGAATCCAACGATGCTGAGAAAATAGCTCTTGAGTCTAAATTTATAGCTAATCAAGCTATAACCTCAGAGTTAAAACTCAACATTAAACATCCTGAGGCCAAGGTTATAGCTAATGAAGCCATAACCTTAGAGTTGAGAAAAGTTAACGTACTTTTAAAATCTGAGATAAAAACTAAAGATGCTATAATCTCAGAACAAAAGAAGGAAATTGACTCTTCCTTTAAGCAATTAAAGGAATCTAAAGCTCAAATATTGAATATTAAGAAATAACACTCAAATGTAGTTTTAATTCTTAATAAACGCTTTCAAGACTTTCGTGACAACCTTAAGGAATGTAGTTTCTCCAAATATCTAGAGACTGACCATTCTGAATGTCAAAAAGAAATCAAGTCTGTAAAAGAATTATTATTGCATGCTAGGAAAGTCCATGACAAATGGGAAGGTAGTACCACTGTTTTAAATTTCTTAAACGAACAATCTGACAATAACATGAAGATGGGCATAGGACACGATTGTTATGGTCGTAGGGATCACTCTAAATGTAAATATACTCCTTTTGAAGGTGATTTCGAAAAAAAAAAATATATGTTAATTTACCTGAGTATCTTATTTGCAATTATTGTGGTCATACGGGTCATCTCCTAAAAAATTGTGACAAGCACATAAATTACCTAAAAAAGAGAGATAGATTTTGTCAGAGCCTCTAACACACAAGAGGAATAAGACATGTGTCCTAATCCAGAACCCCTCGTAGAAGAAGTCAGAAATAATGAACATCGTTGGTTGTATGATATGAGTTTTGCTTATAAGAAGAAACCTAACTTGCCTGAGGAAAGGCAACAACCCAAGAAGCAACAATCTCGGGAATTTGACAACACCAAAAGACCAAGACACCCCTTAATAGACTAAACCCTAAAAGAAAAACCATAAGACAAGTTTGGGTTAGAAAAGACATTATATTTAGGGTAACTAACACTAAAGGACCCAACCTTTCTTGGGTACCTAAAAAATGTCTTTAACTTGTCTTGCAGGTAGTTGTGAAGGAAAATAACTCTTGGTACCTTGATAGTGGATGCTCAAGGCACATGACCGGAAATAAGAATCCATTTCTTTCACTTGAACCTTTTGATGGAGGTAAGATTACTTTCGGAGACAATTAGAAAGGAAAAGTCATCGGTGTAGGTAAGATTGGTATATCTTCCTCTCATTCAATTAGTGATGTGTATTTAGTTGATGGTATCATGCATAACCTACTTAATATCTCTCAATTATGTGACACAGGTAATAAGGTTGTTTTTCATTCGGATATTTGTCGCATCATAATTGAAGGTACTAGTAAGGTTATACTTGAAGGACATCGTAAACGAAATGTCTATAATATTGATTTGAATGATGTTTATACTAAATCTTTTACATGCATGAAAGTAACGTTAGATGATCCTTGTTTATGGAATAAGAGATTTGGTCACATTAGCTCCCCTATCTTGAATAAGCTCAAAAGATTGGACTTGGTTGAAGGCCTGCCTAAAATCAAGTTTGACACTTGTGTGACACTTATGCTCGATGCAAGCATGTGAGATCGTCTTTCAAACCTAAAAGAGTAGTAAGCACGAATCATGCCCTAGAACTTGTACATATGGATCTTTGTCGCCCAATGAAGGTAAGAAGTAGAGGAGGATCCAGGTATGTCTAGCTTCGTTCTAGTTGATGATTATTCGAGGTATGTTTGGCCTATATTCTTGCATTCGAAAGATGAGAATATTAATGAGTTTGATTGTCTTATTAAACTTGTTCAAAACAAATACAAGTCTAATCTTGTTTCAAGTTGTACGGATCATGGCACCGAATTTGACAATAAACTTTCATAGAATATTGTAAGGAAAATGGTGTAGGGCATAACCTCTCTGCACCACGAACCCCACAACAAAATGGTGTAGTTGAATGTATGAATAAAACCTTAGAGGATATGGCTCGAACAATGCTTTTGTGTAGTGGTCTTCCTCGTAACTTTTGGGCTGAGGCCATTAGCATTTCTTGCTACATTCATAACCGTGCTATGAACAGACCTCTTTTAAAGAAAACTCCTTATGAACTCCTCAGAGGTCGAAAACGTAATATATCCCATTTGCGATGCTTTGGGAGTAAATGCTTTGTTCATAACAATGGCAAAAATAGTTTAAGAAAATTTAATCCTAGGAGTGATGAGGCAATTTTATTGGTTATTCTGGTCATAGTAAGGCTTATAAAGTCTTTAATAAAAGAACATTATGCATCGAAGAAAGTGCACATGTTATATTTGATGAGAATGATATGTTTGATAAGCCTATACAGGATGATGAGGAAGATGAAAATGAACCTGATTTTCAATTGTCTAAAGATGATCCTCCAAAGTTGGATGAAGAAGAAAAGGAGATCAAAGACACAAATGATGAGTTTGAGACTCCTTCAAATAATAACGAAAAGAGAGCTGAAGTCATAGTTGATGATACTATAACTTCCTCTCAAAACAAGGAATTAAGTACCAAAGTTATAGCTGATGAAGTTATAACCTTGAATTCAAATTAGAATAGTGAATCCAGAGTTATACCTGATTCACCTACATCCTTGAGATTGAATTCAGGGGGAACAAACCTTGATTTCGAAACATTTGAAGTTCTACCTTAAAATATAATGAAGAAGTGCTTGAGACTTACACCAAATGGAAATATAATGATTCGCATCCTATGGATTTGATCATTGAAAACTTAAGAAAGGGTGTTCAAACACGAAGATCTCTGAATAACTTTTGCGCTTTCTACTCTTTCCTCTCTACCATTAAACCTAAGAATATCAAGGAAGCCCTCACTGAACCAGACTGGAACATTGCTATGCAAGAGGAATAACAACAAGGAACAAAGTTTGGCACTTAGTTCCTAGACCAAAGGAACGATCAGATATTGGTACTAGATGGGTGTTCAGGAATAAGCTGGATAATACGGGAGTTATTGTGCGAAATAAAGCAAGATTTGTTGTTCAAGTATATAATCAACAATAAGGGATTGACTACGATGAAACCTTTTCCCCCGTAGCTCGACTTGAAGCTATTAGATTGTTAATAGCATTTGCAGCTCACAAAGGACTTAAATTATTTCAAATGAACGTTAAGACCGCGTTTCTTAACGGATATTTGGAAGAAGAAGTTTTTGTTGAGCAACCCCCCGGATTCTTGGACAGCAAGTTTCAAAACAAGGTTTTTAAACTTGATAAAGCTTTATATGGTTTGTAACAAGCACCAAGGGCTTGGTACGACAGATTGTCAAAAACTTTACTTCAAGCAATTTTAAAAGAGGATCTGTCGATAAAACCTTATTAGTGAAATCCGAGGGGTCAGATATATTAGTTGTACAAATTTACGTAGATGATATTATTTTTGGTTCAACTAATAATAAACTCTGTGATTATTTTTCAGAGTTGATGACCTCAGAATTTGAGATGAGCATGATGGGAGAACTCAAGTTCTTCCTTGGACTACAAATCCAACAAACAAAAGAGGGTATAATGATACACCAACAAAAATACATCAAAGATCTAATCAGAAAGTTTGGAGTATAGAATTCTCATCCTATGGCCACTCCTATGGTCACAGATAGGAAACTAACGAAAGATGAAGATGGTAAGTTTGTCGATGAGACAACTTATCGAGGTATGATTGGCTCACTTCTCTATTTAACTGCAAGTAGACCAGATATTATGTTTAGTGTATGTATTTGAGCTCGATTTCAATCGTGCCCTAAAGAATCACATATGGTTGCAGTTAAGAGAATTTTGAGATATGTAATTGGTACATCTAAGTTATATCTATGGTACCCTCTAGAATGCAATTTCGATCTCATAGGGTATTCAGATGCACATTATGCAGGTTGTTCACTTGACACAAAAAGTACATCTGGCATAGCTACATTTGTTGGACCATGCATCATCTCATGGGGGTCTAAGAAACAAAATTCAGTTGCCTTATCTACTGCAGAAGCCAAATATATTGCTGCAGCCTTGGTATGTTCTCAAGTACTTTGGCTTAAGCAAAGATTATATGATTATGGTGTGGATGTTGGGTGTATACTTATTTTATGTGACAACACAGTGCTATAAATATTTCAAAAAATCCCGCGCAACACTCGCGTACAAAACACATAGAAATTAGACACCACTTTCTAAGAGAGTAAGTAGAAAAGGGGAACATAAGACTTGAATTTTGTAGTACGGAAAAACAACGCGCTGACATTCTAACAAATGCATTAGCTAGAGAACGTTTTGAGACTTTGCGGTTGGAAATTGGTTTAATCGGCGGTAATTAAAATTCATCATAAATATTTCTTGCTCCTGTGACTGACTAGTTTTTGACGAGATTGTATGACTGTGTCCGTATATTTCGCTGCTACATATAATCTATGAAAAAAGTGTGTATTACATTGTGAGATTGATTGATATGTTAATTGCTTTGCGTAAATTAATTACATTATTATGTCATAACCATTTATTTACCCACACTTTTACCATACTCACAATATTTTTCCTATTTCATCAATCCTATTCAAATTAAAACCCAATCACCTTCACAAACAAACCAAATCCCTGCGTTACTCATTGTGTTTTACTGCAAAATATGTCAAGATATCATCATGTCAGTCTTCCGTTCCACCATCCACAGAGACAGTCAAGAGAGGTTTTGGGAAAGAGAAGATACTCAAAAGTGTTGTTGGTGCTGAAAGATAAGGTTTCTAACTCGTAGGTAGACGAAATATAATTTTTACGGAGAAGAATAATTTGATGGTACACCGTGTTGTTGCTAAGCTAGTATTAAAAAAAATCGTGTGTTGATGCTTAGCAGAAAAAAATAAATGTGGAGGAATGTCGTTGTGGTTATGAAATGTGTTGTTACTCGTATGATGGAGCAAAGTTCAGTCTTAAGTTATTGATCGAATTTCTATTTCTTCGTAAATATTTGGGGTCAGATTTCTGGTTATGATTGAGGACTTGAGTGAGGATGTTGGACTGATAGACCTTATAAATGCCATTAGCCTACTCAAAATCACATCTCAGCTTGATAAATACTTAGCCTATAATCTCCCAACATCTTAAGTCATATTATTCCTTGCCTTGATTTTGACTTGATTATGTTGTTAGTTTTTGCTTAGTAGTTACCATAGACGATGTCATGGTTTCTATTTTGGGAACTTAATTTCATTTTCTCATATGTCTTGGTTCTATAATAGCTTTGGCTTATATTGTTCTGGTCATTTTATATCTTTTCTCGTCTTTTCAATAATGTCAAAAGAGGGAAGAAATGACCTTGATTTGAGTTGATTACCTAAGCTTGCTCCTTGTCAAGACCTTTAGATTCTTAAGGTCCTTAGATGCTTATACGTTAGCTTTAGATGTTTGATTTTGCGTTCTACCCACTATGAGTTTTCTAGTATTATGTTGAGGGGGAACTTACCTTAGTCACAAATCAATAGAGGCTTGTCTTCATCAAAAAGGGAGAATTTGTTGAACCATATAGTTATATGATTATGTTTTGATAATGACAAGTATGTTTGTATTAGACTTATGCTTTTGCTTGTAATCGTTTGTTTAGTCTTGGTTAGATTAAGCATGGTTTGGTACCTGAAATTATAGCTAGTTTAACTATAAAATTGATGATTTGTGAAGCAAAGGTGAAGCAAAGTTATAGGTCATTGAACTATAACTTTGGAACTGCTGAAGTAAAGTTATAAGTGTTTCTACTATAACTGTAGTGATTATCAAGTTCAAGATCAAAGACGAAGTCTTAAAAAAGCTTGTGGAGCTCAAGATGAAGAGCTCGTGATTAGAATGAATTGATTATCAACATACTGAAGATCTCCAGGAAGATTTTGTAGTATAGGTCGTCGTCCAATAACGGTAATTTCAATAGTAATTTTGGGAAGTAGAGTTATAGTTGTTTTAACTATAACCTTACTTACCAAGCTCAAAGTTATAGGTGATCTTACAATAACTTTGAAGCTGCGAAATATTGTGCGGCTGTTTAATTTTTTCAAAATGGTTTTTGAATATAGTTTTAAATAATCTTTTTAAAGAAAGTATATATAGTAGTTTAAGTTTTAAATTTATTCAGTTTGAATATTATTATGATTTATCTATTGATTAGTAAAGCAACTTATGAGTTGTCATGCTATCTAGGGTTTTCATATATGTTCAAGAGTAAGCCCTAATTTAATTTACTAAAGCCCAACAATGGACTAGGGTTTTACGTGGTGAAGGCTTATGGACTGCGTCACACGCGAATAGCCTATAGGTTCAATTAGGATTTAAGTAAGATGCAAACCTAATATCTTTCTTGTTACACAAGGGAGGCACATGATTTAATAGGGTTTTAAATTTAACCTAATTATCCAATGTAAGCTACGGCTAGATCTTGGGTTTCTAGTTTGCCTCTTTACTATAAATACACATGCTTCCCGTGCATTTAAAACCAAGCTTTTCATACTAGAATTTTCCTTTGCAAACGTTCTTTATATTTTCAAGTAAAATATTTATTTTGAAAAAGCTTTATTTTCGAAAAGCCGCACTATACTCGTGAATTATTTTTGAGAAAAACGTTATTGGATAATAGTGCTAGATTTGTTTCTTATATGTTCAATTGTGTGAACACTAAGAACAATCAAAAACACTTTCTTATTAACGTAAGTTAGAATCGAGTATTTAGCGATACTCAACTTTGAAGTGAGTATTTAACAGTACTCAAATGGAGTTACAACTATAGTTAGTTGTACGAGTAGGGTTGATAATTTTGTAATCCGGACTAGGTGCTAAAATTATTAATCGAGAAATAGTGGACGTAGGTTTCAACGTGTGAAACTGAACCACTTCAAAAATCTTTGTGTCTCGTGTTTTTCTATTTGCTTACGTATTTTATTATTTCCGTACACTCTACAAGTAATTAGTTAAGTTGAATTTAATCAATAAATTCAAATCACATATTACTACTACACGCTTATACGAACAATCGAAAAAGTAGGCATACTTTATTTATACTCAATTCACCCCCCCCCCCCCTTTTGAGTATTTGGGATCAATAGACTCTTCACCTAGCTTTGCTCAAATTAGGAAACAAAAAAAAAGGGAAGAAAAAGCCGCCTTGTTCTAACCGAGTGGTCCGGCCACGGTGGGGCCCACAACAGGCCACGAGCCCCGGGTCGCGGGTGGTGCATGCTTTGGATCACACCCATATTTCGCTGACTTTTCAAATTCCATCACAATATGATCTTCGAGGGTGCCTATTTACATTTCAACCCCCGACAAGTCAAGTTTTGAACTAAAATTTCGTACACACTTACGGATTTTATTTCTTTTTGTTTGAAGGTACCGGGCTATGCCCACGTTGATTATGGGTCGAAAGAGTCCGAATCGCATTTGAAAATGCAAGTCGTGTCTACCCATCACATCCTCAAAAAATTTCAAACATGCGAATTCTTTTTCAAAATACGGATCGATGATCCTTTTTCAAGCCAATGCTCAGTCGATGACCTATTTCAAATCAAATTTCGGATCGACGATTTATTTCAAACCAAAACTCGGTCGATGACCTATTCGAATTTTCAAATCTCACAATGTTGCTACGTGAACTGCGTGCTATATGAATTGTGAAAAAGTTGCAGAATATACTCGAACTGGGGGCTCTGTCGCCGTCGGCGCCAGAGCCCATTATGAAACAGAAAGGATGATATCCAAAGCAGAATGCTTCCATAGAAAATGTTGGCTCAAACGAGCAATATGAAAAAGAAAGGATGACATCCACAGCAGAATGCTCCCAAGAAATGTTAGCTCGAACGAGCACCGATTCGATGAATCGTTCCCTGAGCGGAACGTCGGAATTGATAATTATTCCTCCAGCAGAATGAAAATCTTGTATTTATTCAAATGAATAACAAGATATTAATATTTCGGTCGAAGGAGCATAAAGCTACAGGCCGGCGAGCTCGAACTACGATACGGGTTTGATTCCGTCAGAAACGGATATGTAGGCGCCTAAGGATAAGGCTTCACCCCTCTTTTGATGAGAACATCAATGTTGTGGGTCGATGACCAAATATTTCGAAAGCGATGAATGAATTGTGGCATCCAGAACCGTGTTTCAGGTATGTCTCCTTGTCTTATGTCTGACGAGCTTACATACGCAGGTCAAATGGACCCTAAACGACCCGCGGGATCCTTAGGTTCATGGACTTAGGGTATACTTTGACTCTTGCCTTATCCAACCCTCAGTCAAAGTGGGGGCTCTGTAGATACCTGTATCCTTCGATACAGGCATTTATAAAAATCCGCCAAACACCCGATGATGATAGGACGACATGTATCTTGTTTTAGACATTGTCATTATTTGTAGTTCGTTTTACGATGTAAAATGGGCGGCGTTGTCATATTTTAACTGAAATTTAAAACTGGATTTCCGACTCAAATAAATTGTTTTTTAATTCATTTTAAAAATCAAGTTTTCATTTATTTAATTGAAAATAAAATAAACATTTATTTAAACCCGACTTGAAAAGTCAACTTTGAATTATTCCATTTCACCGTATCATTTTCGTTTAAAAACGATGTTTATAAACGCTAGTTTGCGACGATCTTTTAAGCTCGTTTTGAAACCAATTTGGGCCCAATATTCGATGCAATATCGACCCAACCTTTCCCCCTCATAGTCCACTTATCAAACCCCACTATTAGCATAGCCAAGCCCTCAATTCCATGCCCAACAAACCCCTAAACCGAGCCCATAAACAGCCCTTCCCCCCTGTTTTGCGCTGCCCAAACCCGCCACAAAAGAAGCTCAAATCAACCCAATTCCACCTAACCATTAACCCTAACCCAACTAAACATCTCCCTACCCATACTAGCTACCTTAACCGCCCAGAAAACCCTTCCTAAAACCCTAGCATCAACCGAAATAGGCAGCCAAACAGTCCAGCTCGAATACTGTTACTTTCAACTTCAAACCCTATTCAAACTCTTCAAACCTCCCTATTTAAACACAAATCCAAATTCATTAACTAACCTTACACTCTCCTCCACCTTAAACACAAGAACAACTCGAAACAAACCCTAAAATAACCCTAAAACACTTCCAAAACAGCCGCACCAAAACAGAGTATGTTTCGGTTTTCCAGCAGCAACTTTGAGAGCGATTTTCTCCTAGCTGCGGCATCTAATAAATACAAATAATCCCAATTTGAAAAAATAATCTTCGTCCTCTTTCCAAACATCCTTCCAATCAATGTGTCACCGTGTAACGAAGATTTAGAGGGCGTTTGAAGATCGATGCGCAGTGCAGTTTCAAAAACGAGATTTCAAGTTTGGTTTTCTTCGACGACGGCCACTCGGAGCATATTTTACTATCGATTACGACACAGGACAGTGATCAACGATGCATGTATGTTGAGAGTGCAATAATACCTCCCCTTCCCTTTCAATTTCCGTCTTCTATTTTCGTCTTTCATATGCTTATCGTTTGTTTAACGTTCTATGTTATTGACTTGTTATTAGTTCGTTGTTTGTTGTAACTAATTCATGAAATTGATTTTGTCCGTTTATATTGTTGTTTTAATTATCGTAGTTCTCTAGTTTACATTGTTATTTCATTATATAATTGTTATCGTTTTGCTTAGCATGAATGGATTAGTTTTTTAATAGTTCGATTTGTATGTCGTGTTTTCATATTTGTTTCGCACGTTATATGTCAAGTTCATTGTTATATAAGGTTCATAGTCCATTTTGTATCATAACTTATAAGTTTTAATAACATATCGTAGTGTAAGTGAGTCTGTTTTGAGGTCACTCGATTGAGTGCTTGACATACTCGATCGAGTCGGGTCGATACTTGACCGAGTACAGTGGTACTCGGTCAAGTATCCTTGCCTGACTGTCTTGTTTCGATTCTGTCCCAGAGTCACTCGATCGAGTACAGCGTACTCGATTGAGTAACCTTGAGACAGAGGCGTCTCTCATTTATTTCTTAAGCTATTTGCATATGAACATCGAGTCTTGTTTGTTTTAATCTTGTTTGTGCTTTATAACTCGTAACTAAACGCTAATGTTTGTTGTTCTTTCTTATGCTAAGAGTAAGAACACACCTTCCCTCCTCTTTTGTTTGTTTAGGCTAGATTAGTTTAAATGAACATTCACATGCTAAATAACTTTGACAAAGTTCAAGTTGCATTAAAACGACATAGAATGGATGTCACATGTTAGGGTTGAACTTGTATTATTTAATTGCATATGACACATCTTCGAATAGCCATTCACTTGCTTAGTAGAGACTGTTGTTGTAACAGGCGAAGTTGGGTGTTCTTTTAATGAAATTAAATTAACTTCCTAACAAGTAACCTCACACGAACTCATTTTGTCTAAAACTTGGTTTCTAAATTCCATTAAAAATTTAGTGGCGACTCTTTCAAAAGCTTAAAGCTAAAAAAATGCGTTTTAAGAAATAAAACCGTTTTGCGTGGATCGAATTCCCTCATCCACAACATGGGAAGGGATTACGAGGTGGTAGTGAATGAAACCACTATAAGCACCCTTATCACTCGTCACCGACCCACCACCTATGAGGATACTGGTGTGCCGCATCTGCTAGATGACAAGCACCGAGAGATGGAGAGTATTTCAGAGGTCGTCGACTGTCCAGCGAATTTGTGCGTTGAGCATGTTGCGTTTTACCTGAGGAGCCACTCAAGGAAGTGGTGGTTCAGAGAAAGGATGGCTATGAGGGAGTATTATCTGAGTGAAGGGGAGGAGGTGATTCATTGGAGAGACTTCAAGGTAAAGATGAGGATGGAGTTTGTTCCCGAGTATGTGAGAGGGAAGCTGAGGTCTGAGTTTGAGTCATTCTGAATGACATAAGAGATGTGCGAGACAAATTATTACAACAAGTTCACAAAGTTATCAAGCTATGCCGACGACATGCAATAGAGCCAACAGTCTATGTCTGGGAATTTCTTGAAGAGGGTTGGTGTTTAGGGTCATGAACAAGCTACCTGTGGCAGTGGCTTATAACCTTAAGGAAGAATATGAAAAGGCAGAGCAAGCTAAGAGGTTGGCAGCGATGACAAAGGAAGTTAAGGAGGCAATGAAGGGTAGCAAGAGGAAGGCGACCAGTGAAGGTGGAGGCAACTCTACCTTTAAGAGAGGTAATTATTCTCAAGCCATATCTTATTCTGGTGGTGGTGGCTACAGAGAAGGGCATCAATCTGGAGGGAATGGCAGTCGGGCTGCTAGTGAGACTACTGGGACGAAGTGTTATGGTTGTGGCAGCTTAGGCCACAAGAAATTTGAGTGTCCATCAGCAGGAGGGAGTGGGGGTTACCAACCTTCATTCCAACGGAGCTATTTTCAGAGAATGGCTAGTAACCGGCAAGTGAATCAGAGTGGGACTAACAGTAGTTATAACCGCAATAGAGGGGCTTATCAGCGGCAGAACAACAATGAGGAGAACTAGAGTTCAGCTTCAAAGACAATGGAATCTGCGAGCACAGTGCAAGGAGGGGGTCAGAAGAACAGTGGTAAAGTGCTCATGATGGATAAGCAAGCAGCAGAAGCAGAAGCATAAGTTGTCGCCGGTACATTTCTTGTTAACCGTGTCCCTTCTTTTGTTTTGTTCGATTCGAGGGCAACCCATTCATTTATTTCAAAGAGTCATGATATGTTGTTGGGGCTTGGGAGTAGTGAGTCTATAAGGGATGAGGTATTTATACCTTATGGAGAGTCGGTGTCTTGTACTAAGTTGTTTAGAGATGTATCTATGATTGTGGGGGAGGTTGATTTTCTTGTAGACATGTTTGAATTTCCTTTAGACGGGTTTGAGATAATTTTCAGGACGAATTGGTTGGGTAGGTATGAAGCTAATATATATTGTCATCAGAATATGGTGTCTTTAAGGGTTCCGAAAGGAGTTAGAGTGTCGTATCGTGGGTTCGTGGTGAAGCCTAAAGTGGAGCTGATAGTGACAATTACCTTGAAGACCTACTTGAGGAAGGGCTACCCTATGATCTTATGTAATGTGAGAGATACCAGAGATGAGGAGTCGACAGCAGACCAGATTGAGGTGGCAAATGAGTTTAATGATGTATTTTCGGATGAGATACCGGGATTACTGTCGAGAAGGGATATTGACTTTAGCTTGGAATTGAAGTCGGGTACGGGACCGATTTCTAAGGCTCTATATCGCATGGGACCGACGGAGCTAGAGGAGTTAAAGAAGCAGCTGAATGAGCTACTGGACAAGGGGTACATTAGACCTAGTGTTTAGACGTGGGTTGCGCCAGTTCTGTTTGTGAAGAAGAAAAATGGTAGTTTACAGATGTGCATTGTCTGCCGTGAGATGAACCATATGACGGTGAAGATGAAAGTCCATAGACCTTAATTAGACTCCTCTAATTATTTACTAAATTACTTTTTAATTTAGTTTATAATGATCTATGTAACATGCATGCAAATATAAAGACATTTATATAAGAGAAGAAATTTCCTCACATTGATGTGGAAAATATAAGGGCACAACAAGAACTCCTTCTTGTTGATCTTGAGCTACAAATATGGTTGAACACAAATAATCTCCAAGGTAGAAGATCTCCTCCAAGTTGCACCAAGATTAATCCAAATAATCTACCCTTATTATTAACTAGATAATAAGATAGATATAATACTACTAATACTAGACTATATTACTACACTAGTAATACTTAGTAAATATTAGTATATGAGAGTTTTAGAGAGAAGTTTAGTTTTGAGAGATGTATGGAAAATAAGAATGAACTTGTGTAAGGAATGAACAACAATTGTTCTCCTTTTATAGCCAAGAGGGCCGGTTTCATCATCACAAAAAGGTGATGTTTTCTTCTTATTTTATTGCCATGTAAGGTGGTAATGTGTTGTAGTGAATAAAATGATATCATGTTTGCTATTCATGTCATAAGCATATGTTGCTTATGAGTATAAATAAGGACAACCATCATCACCATTTGACTTCACCACAACCGGCCATGTGAGCCTCAATTTGATCCATTTTGATTTTTGATATTTGTCCCACAAATACTTATTAATCATATGCTTAATTATCTTGTATAATTAAGTGTTAATTTGATCATATAACAATTATATGACACAAATAAATGAATAATAGGTACTTAACATTTTAAGTAGTATTCTACCATTATATCAATTTTTTTTTTTTTTTTTTTTTTTTTTTTTTTTTTTTTTTCTTTTTTATTTTTTTTTTTATATAATGGGTCCACCAATGCCTTATTAATTTATTTTACAACTCCTTGTAAATATAATTACCTAATTACCTCTATCTCAAAACCTCAACTAATTTAGTAATTTAACGATTAATTACTAAGTTAAATCTTATTTAATCGTATTAAAATAAGATATAAATTTATTAGTCAATTATCGCATAATTGAAAAATAAACTTAATTGAATTTGAGTTCTTAACTCAATTTCTAACAATTAACTCTCATACATATCGAATATATGTACTGTACTAATTAACTGTATCGTATACAAATAATTAGTTACTATTTGGATTTCATCCTTTAGGTGTGACCGAAAGGGATCAGTTGATCACCGCCGTCAAACGACAATAACGTCAAACTCTAGTCAGCCAACCATTATTGATTTTACGGTAATCCAACGACTAATAATTATATAGTCAATCAAATATCCAATTATATTCCATAATAAGTTTATTATTGTGGCGCACTATTGTGGAGGACACCTACTCCACAATCTCCCACTTGTCTGAACACAGTGTGCTCAGTACACCGATTTATTGTCTTTATCACCTCTCCCCACTCAAAAACGCAAGGTGGTTTTTGGGTGTTGTCTTCCAGGTCGCACTTGCGATTGACAATATCTAGAGTGGTTTTCTCGATAGGGAGCGTAACTGTCTGACCGGAAAATCTACCATAGATCTCTTTCCGAGCGTGGCCACACATTTACAGTAACTTCTCCTCGAGTGGCCTTAAGATGTTTGTACCCAACGTGGGTGGACAATTCCTGTTGATCCATCTACTCTGTATGATGCAGATCACCATGATCCAGAAGAAGTCCATCGGACTCCTTTTACGGCACGACCTAGAACATCAACCAAAACCAATCGGAAACTGCACCGACTCAGATAGACGGTCGCCAGTCAAAAGAATCGACTTATAGGAATAAGATAGAAGACCCTGCCACGACCAGGCATCAAACAAGTGATTTAAGGGTCTCTATCATGTCACTGTCCGACAGAGTGTCATACAGTCTGTCTATGTAAACGACCAGTCATCTCCATGACCCCATGGTGCTGAACCAACCATCGATCGACTTACAATCTAGTAATTTCGAGACGTCACCTCATTTGAGTGACTAGGGACAAAATACTAAGTTCTTCCTATTCACTTGAATAGGGTCCAACAATCTATTCGGATAAACAAAGTATTAAATTTAGTCAAACTAAATAAAAGAGTTTAAAATAAACCTCAAACAATAAATGCCATTATCATATATGAAATAATTAATACAACATTCAATTATTACATATTACATAATCTAAAGGAATTCTGGCACACGTCTCAATCCCATTGTGACGACATGACCATCATGCTTAGCCTTTGATAAAGGCTTGGTTAAAGGATCAGCAATGTTGTCATCTGTCCCAACCTTACAAATGTCAATTTTTTTTCTGTCCACGTAATCTCTAATTACATGATATTTCCTAAGTACATGTCTAGATTTGTTACTAGACTTGGGCTCTTTTGCCTGAAAAATAGCCCCACTGTTATCACAATAAATTGTTATAGGATCTTTGGCAGTAGGGACTACTGATAGTCCTTCCAAAAATTGCCGAATCCACACAGCTTCCTTTGCAGCTTCAGACGCTGCAAGGTACTCTGCTTCTGTTGTAGAATCCGCTGTAACGCTTTGCTTGAAACTCTTCCAGCAAACAGCTCCTCCATTCAATATATAAACGTAGCCGGATTAGGATTTCATATCATCCCGATCTGTTTGGAAACTGGCATCTGTGTAACCCTTTACACGTAACTCAGTCTCGCCTCCAAACACTAAGAATGAATCCTTAGTCCTTCTTAAGTACTTAAGGATGTTCTTTACGGCTATCTAGTGACTCTCACCTGGATTTGCTTGGTAACGACTTGTCATGCTAAAGGCATATGCAACGTCGGGACGAGTGCACATCATAGCATACATGATTGATCCAACGGCTGAAGCGTAAGGGATCAATTTCATGCGTTCAATCTCCTCGGTTTTCGTAGGGCATTCTGACTTGCTCAAAGTGATCCCACTTCCCATAGGAATAAAGCCTCTCTTAGAGTCTTTCATATTGAACCGATCAAGAATCTTATCAATATAAGTCTCTTGACTTAATGCTAGTATCATTTTAGATCTATCCCTATAGATCGGGATACCTAAGATGCGATGGTCCTCTCCTAAGTCTTTCATTTGGAAATGTATTCCCTAAGCCACTCATTTGTACAGAAGTGAGCATTGGAATATCCTGCCCAATGGTAGTTAGAGTAGTATGTCATCTACATACAAGATTAGAAAAGTTACTTTACTCCCACTAAACTTCATGTATAAACACGGTTCCTCGACACTTCGAGTGAAACCATTTTGTTTTATTACATGATCGAAACGATGATTCCAACTCCTGGATGCTTGCTTAAGACCATAGATGGATTTCTTAAGTTTGCATACCTTCTTAGGGTTTGATGGATTCACAAAACCTTCAGGTTGTGTCATGTACACTTCCTCTTCTAGAATCTCATTCAAGAAGGCGGTTTTGACATCCATTTGCCAAATCTCATAATTATGAAATGCGGCAACCGCTAAGATAATCCTTATGGATCGAAGCATGGCGACTGGGGCGAAGGTTTCGTAATAGTGAAGACCATGAACTTGGGTGAAACCTTTTGCCACCAATCTAGCTTTATAAACATCATTATGTTTGTCTATGCCACTTTTGATCTTATAGATCCACTTACACTGAAGAGGTCGTACCTCTTTAGGTAAATCAACCAAGTCCCATACTTGATTGTCGTACATAGAATCAATTTCGGATTGCATGGCTCCTAGCCATAGCTTTGAGTCGGGACTAGAAATGGCTGCTTTGTAGGTAGTAGGTTCGTTACTTTCAAAAAGTAAAACATTATAGTCATCACCTTCCTCTATAATACCAAGGTATCTATCAGGTGGATGACTAATTCTGCTTGACCTCCTAGGTTCCGAAGGAATAATTACCGTACCAGACGAAGAGGGAACGTTTTCCTCTACATCATTTTCGGTTTGTGGCTCTTGGACTTCATCAAGTTCAAATTTTCTCCCACTCTGTCTTTTAGAAATAAAATCATTTTCTAAAAAGACTGCATCACGAGACAAAAACACTTTGTCCTCGTGTTTATTGTAGAAGTAATAAGCACGTGATTCCTTTGGATATCCTACAAAAAGACATTTGTCAGCTTTGGGTGCGAGTTTATCGTCAGACTTATTCTTAACAAAAGCCTCGCATCCCCAAATTCTCATAAATGACAAATAAGGGACTTTTCCTGTCCATATCTCATATGGAGTCTTGTTTGCCGCTTTAGTCGGGCTTCGATTAGTGAAAATATTGCAGATAAGATAGCAAAACCCCAAAAATAATCAGGAAGCTCTGTTAGACTCATCATAGATCGAACCATATCTAATAAAGTTCGATTTCTCCTTTCGGATACACCGTTTAATTGAGGTGTTCCAGGAGGAGTCCATTGTGATACTATACCACAATTTTTAAGGTGTGAATCAAATTCATGGTTTAAGTATTCACCACCACGATCGGATCGTAGGGTTTTAATCTTTTTATTCAATTGGTTTTCTACTTCACTTTGAAATTCTTTGAATTTTTCAAAAGCATCACTTTTATGCCTCATCAAGTAGACATATCCATATCTACTCAAGTCGTCGGTTAAAGTAATGAAGTAGTGATAACCACCTCTAGCTTGGATAGTCATTGGACCGCATACATCCGTATGTATAAGTCCTAATACTTCACTTGCTCGTGTCCCTTTTCCCGAAAAAGGAGCACGAGTCATCTTGCCTAGAAGACAAGATTCGCATACGACATAATATTCGTAATCGAATGGTTTGAGTACTTTAGATGAAACAAGTCTCTTTATGCGTCGTTCGTTTATGTGCCCTATACGACAATGCCAAAGGTATGATTGATTAGGTTCACTTGTTTTGAGCTTCTTGTTTTCTACATGATAGACCTCTTTTGCAATATCTAAAACATAAATACCTACAATAGAAATGACCTCGCCATAAACCATTTCATTAAGTGAAAAAGTACAACAGTTGTTCTTAATGCAAAATGAAAATCCTTCCATGTCTAACACGGAAATGGAGAGAATGTTCTTGGTAAGAGTTGGTACATAATAGCAATTATTTAAATACAACTCTAAACCATTAGGCAAAAGAAGAACGTAGGTGCCCACGGAAACTGCGGCTACCTTAGCTCCATTTCCCATGCGTAGGTCCACGTCCCCCTTGGCTAGTGCTTGCACGTCCCTCAGCCCCTGTACATGATTACAAAGGTGAGAACCACAACCGGTATCAAATACCCAAGAAGATGTACTACCAAAGTTAATATCTATCATATAGAGTGATGAAAGAATTTTACCTGACGTTGTCACACAACCGTCCTTCTTATCTTTCAAGTACTTGGGGCAATTGCGTTTCCAATGCCCTTTGCCCTTACCTAATAGCAACCGCTCCGCGTGTTTGTGGACCTGGGGCTGGGCTTTAAAAGACCTTGCCTTCCTCTGCCGGGAGTTCTTGAAAAGAGTCTTACCCTTTCCCTTGTCCTTCCTCACCCCAAGGTTCATGTTCTTCATTTTCATGGAAAGAACATCCTTGGGTTCACTCCCAATAGCCTCCATGTCCCTCTCCGCTTGGGTGAGGAGTGCATGGAGTTCATGGAAACTTTTGTCCATGCCATTCATGTTATAGTTCACCCTAAGTTGGGTGAACTTAGGTGAGAGTGAATGAAGGATCTTACCCACCACCAAATTCTTCAGAATTTTGCACCCTAGACGCTCTAAGGTGTCCGCGTGCTCAACCATTTTGAGCACGTGTGGGCCAACTTTTTGGCCCCTTTGAAGCTTAGCGTCAAAGAATTTCGTAACGCTCATATTGAGAGAATTTGAGGGGCTTGCAGAAACACGAAGTGATAATCGTGAATATCGATATGCATTGAGAGAAATCAATTGGAGTTTGAGTTTGGGTGAGATTGACCAAATGAAGACATTCTTGACGTCATTAGCAACCTTCAAATAAAGGTCATATTTGGCCCGAACCACCGCGGACGATCTAGGCGCGGGTTCGGTGGGGGGCTATTCGACCAAGTAGCGAAGCACGTTATCGGATAACGCGGCGCTCTTGATCGTTGATTCTCATTCAACGAAGTTACTTCCGTCATCCTTTAGGACACACTTGTCCATGACGAATCTCAACCATGAATCCTTACCCAAAGTTGCAGCGTTTGATGATGTTGACATTATGCGAATATGGTAACTACAACAAAAATAAATATATAAACATTCATTGTTAATTTACTTGAAAAACATTTTAACAAGTTTAGCATTCATATAATGACCTCTCACTAAATTATATAAATGATTCCAAGACCCATTTTTAAAATAAAAATAGTCATCGTATGCTACCTTTATCTAGAAACGGTAAGTCATTACTTGACTAATTCTACCTTTAGAACTTTTGGTTGACGGATTTCAACTAAATCAATCTCCTAGTCCAAGATAAGCTTATCTTGTGCGTCCAATCCAATTTTAGCTTGTGATGTATCACCCCCCTACTTACCCGAGGTAAAAGGGACCCACGAGCGTGTAGCCTAATGAACACGGGATTCATAGGTGTTATTAATTGGTAAGGCTAATCTCAATTTTAAACATTGTGAGGTCTTGTCAATTTTGTTATTAATTCCCTATAAGCGAACTAAGTCGGTGAATTGGGAATAACGTTGAATTGACAATCGAGAAATAAAATTGCATGTGTGACGATTTTGGCATGAGCGAAAAATAAAGCAACCAACCAAGCAACAATAAAATCCTAGTATGGCCACCTAGCTAATCAAAATTAACTAGATAGTTACAAATTCGGAAACCAAATCCTTGGTCCCTTGCCTCTTCACTTGGAACACCTTCCAAAATGGCACCGTCTTGAGGGAGTCACCGGTCTTCAAAAAAAAATAATTACAAATATACAAATATACAAATTCCTATTATACATTTATTCTATAAAATAAAATTATTAAATTATACAAACCGGCGATACGAGATCGCAATAAAATTACAACCAAACCGTTATTCCCTTACATTACGGGTAATAACGATTAAAATAACTAGGCCATACTAGGTACAAAATTTGCATAAATTATTAAATAAATGACATTCATTCATTCAACCATAAATAAAATAAATTGCTGCAAAATTCATGCCAAAATCGTCCTAAATTCATTCATGCTCATTGTAGCTCGATTTTTTTCCCGGGATTCATTGATTTTAAACCATTAAAAATCAATATCAACATTTAAATCTCATTTAAATTCAAACTAATTAACTAAAATGATTTAGAACTCAAAATTAGTCACTACTAATTTTGTTGGTCATTAATTAGATCGATTTCATTTCATTTGCTAAATATTACGGTTTAATCATAACAATTATGAAATAAAACCAAAATAAAATATAAACATCATAAAATTTGAAACCAAAAATTTTGTACATTCTGGAACAATTCCAGGAACTATAAAAATAAAAAAACATTTGCTCAAAAAATTTAAATTAGTTTTATGAACAAATAGCTTTGTATTTAATGGTTTTAACAAATAAAAACATTAGATATAGTAAAACAGTGAAACAAATAATGACATTTAACCAAGAGTATCAACATCCGAATGTAAAATGTACAAAAAATTTTCAAGACCAGAAATGGACGTTTCAATTTTATGATCATTATAATCTCATATTATCGACTTTTATCACATAAAAATCATTGAACATGCAATAGATAAGTAAAAGTCACGAATTTTTACATAAAAATATGTAAGACTTGCATGTGAGATCATATTAAAATTTCATGGCCAGAATCAACATGCAACTATTTTTAGTTAACTTTTAACTCATAAAATGCATGTTAACTCGGTTTAAACGCCAAAAATCAAAATAAATAGCAAATTAATCCCTAATATCACGAAATTTGACCTCAGACATTTTGAGGTCACTAGGTATACATGCACCAAAAAAATTTGTCAGAATCATATTTTAACTCAAAATCTTTGATTTATTAGTTATTTTATAACTTTAATAAAAATGTCCAAAATTAACATGCATGCTACAAGCTAGCTCTGATACCACATGAAAGTCCATAGACCTTAATTAGACTCTTCTAATTAGTTGCTAAATTACTTATTAATTTAGTATTTAATGATCTATGTAACATGCATGCTAATATAAAGACATTTATATAAAAGAAGAAATTTCCTCACATTGATATGGAAATAATATGGGCACAACAAGAATACCTTCTTGTTGTTTTTGAGCTAATAATATGGATGAACAAAAAATCTCCAAACTAGAAGACCTCCTTCAAGTTGCACCAAGATGAACCCAAATAATCTACCCTTATTATTAACTAGATAATAAGATAGATATTATACTACTAATATTATGACTATATTACTAAACTAGTAATACTTTGTAAATATTAGTATTTGAGAGTTTTTAGATGAGTTTTGAGAGAAGTAAGGAAAACAAGCATGAATGAACAAATAAAATGATCAACCATATTGCCCTTTTATAGGCAATATGGCCGGTCCATATGAGCATCACAAGGCTCTCATTTTGCTTATTTTAATCACATGCATTAGGGTGGAGTGTTGTAGTATAAGTGATGATTGTATTCTACTTGTTATGTCACTTTCAATTGGTAACTAAAGAGTGTAAACAAGAACAACAATCATCACCATGTAACTACAATATAACCGGCCATTATGGCCTAGTTTGGTCCATATTGATTTTTGATATTTGTCTCACAAATACTTATTGATCATATGGTTAATTATCTTGTATAATTAAGTGTTAATTTGATCATATAACAATTATATGACTCAATTAAATAAATAATATGTACTTAACATTTTAAGTAATATTTTACCATTATATCAATATATAATGGGTCCCACAATGCTTAGTTAATTTATTTTACAACTCCTTGTAAATATAATTAACTAATTACCTCTATCTCAAAACCTCAACTAATTTAGTAATTTAACGATTAATTACTAAGTTAAATCTTATTAATCGTATTAAAATAAGATATAAATTTATTAGTCAATTATCGCATAATTGAAAAATAAGTTTAATTGAATTTGAGTTCTTAACTCAATTTCTAATAATTAACTCTCGTACATATCGAATATATGTAATGTACTAATTAACTGTATCGTATAAAAATAATTAGTTACTATTTGGATTTCATCCTTTAGGTGTGACCGAAAGGGATCAGTTGATCACCGCCGTCATACGACAATAACGTCAAACTCTAGTCAGCCAACCGTTATGGATTTACGTTAATCAACTGACTAATCATATATATAGTCAATAAATATCCCAATTATATTCCTTAATAAGATTTATTATGTGGCGCACTATTGTGGAGGACACCTACTCCAACAATTGAATCTTATTTAATCATATTAAAATAAGATATAATTCTCAGTTATTATATAAACTTGTTCTATCTAAGGGATTAATTAATCTGTATCGCTATACAATTAATTAACTTTTATGATTAGGGAATCGTCCTTTCGGTGTGACCTCAAGGGATCAACTGATCACCACTGTCATACGACAGTAATGTCAAACTCTACTAAGCCAATTGTTACCGATTAATGTGGACCAGTTAACTATAATGTTAATCATCCCTTTGTATTCTTTTTATTGAGAGTTAATTAAGTGATAGCACTATTGTTTAGGGCACTTACTCCAACAGTTTGCTTGTAACTCTGTATTTTGCCACATAAAGCTGATCATGATTAAAGACCGATGTTTTGGCATGTTCCAGGCCTGGTCCGTCGGTCCACTGGGCCGTGCCGTGCCGGTCCGACCACTTCTACCTGCTGCCGCAGCCCGGCCATTGTTGGCCCGGGAAAATCGGGCCCGTGCCGTGCCTGGCACGTGGGCTCGGTCGTGCCTGACCCGGAGCGCCCCATGTAATTTTTTTTTAAAGTTGATTTTTTAAATAAATAATTATGGATAATAAATATGAATAATGATTTTAATATCTGGCGTATAATTTATTAGTTACATAACTAATAATGTGCATTCAATTAAATATTAATGTACTTAATTATAAATTTAGATGAGACAATTGTTAAAATAAGTACCTCAATCTTTTATTATAAAACGATGAAACAATGATTAGTCTTTAAAAAAACATCTAATGTTACATAGAAATAAGAAAAAAAAAATACAAATTACAAGAGTATAATTAAATATAACATGGAACTATGCATTTGACTCGGTGCTTGTTTGGTCGGAATCAATTTCGCTTTCATGGTCGACTTCATTTTGCCTTCGTTTCTCGGCATCCATCCAATCCTTATAACACACTTACATTTTAAATGTATCGGATCTTAGACGAGTTCGTTTTTCATCCAATACTCTATTTGCCCCGCTAAAACAACTTTCGGAGGCAACGGAAGACACTTGAATGCTTAAGACGTCCCTTGCTATTGCCGACATCACCGGAAGCGATCTTCTTTGATTTCGCCACCATTGCAAAAGATCAAGGTTGTTGACCTCCTCATCTGAAAAACATCGCAATTAATCGTAACTAATATACATTTGATACTCGGCCAAGTTGGATGTTGGAGTAGCTTGTTGTCGATTCGGTTGTAATGAACTCATCAATCCTTTAAGAGCGTTTAAGCTCCGTTGTTGGACCAATTTGATAGTTTTGATAATGACATGTGTTTACGTAATAATATGTTTTACTCGATATATCATATGCGTGTAATTGTGTGCTTTAGTCTTATTATAGCTAGCAACAATTATGAGAAGAAAGATCAAAGTTAGGCATAACTTTGATAAAGTTTGTGAGACAAAGTGATAACAACTTCAGGAATAACTTTGGAAGTGAACTTGGAAGTTATAGCGAACCAGGCATAACTTTAAGGAAAATCGCTTCAAACAAGATCTACATAAATCTACACAAGACTCGAGATGGAGGGTCTTTGTGATCAAGATGAAGAGATGATCCGTATACTGAAGATCTTTGTGAAGATTAGATAGTATAGGTCGTCAGTCGGTAACTATTCCATTCGAGAGATTTTATGTTCAAAAGTTATAGCTTTAGTCTATGATTTTGGATGATATAATATTGATGCATGATTTTGGAAATAAAATGTTTTGAAATGTTTTCAAAAGTGAAAGAGTATTTTTATATTTATCAATTATTTTAATAGAGAATATATTTATGAGATTCTATTGGTTAGTAATACAACTTATGGGTTGTCATGCTACCTAGGGTTTCTTATATATTTTATCTCAATTTGTTGTTAACCTAATTAGCCCACCTAGTGTTTGAGCCACCTAGGGTTTTGTGTAAACCAAGGGATTGTGCCACCTAGGGTTGCGTGCCACCTAGGGTTTCGTGAGCTAGGAATTTCGGCCTCCATAGGTTGTTTTCCTTGTTTACCTAATCTAGGATTCTACTATATGTTTACAACAATATTTTGAGATATTAAGATAAATATATTTCTATAAGTTAAACCAAATAATATTTTGAGATAAAGATATTTCTAAAAGATAAGCAAAAATTATTTTATGATAAGATAAGTATCTTTATTAAATATTGTACTAGGGTTTTAGATATTCTATGATTCTACTACTATAAATACTCATTCACATACAAATTGTAAAATACACGAAATACACACACATCACACGGCTATTTATTTTACTTGTGTTGATTTTCCAAAATCGTTTTAAAGCAAACCTTTGAGCAAATATTTATTATTTTTAGAGTTTGTTTTTAAAAGAGTCGTGCATCAATTATTATCCATCGCTTGAGTGAAATACGTTATTGGATAATAGTACATCATTATAAGCTTACAATTCTTTAACGGGAATCTGTGTGAGTTATATTGTACTTTCTTATTAGCGTAAGATAGTATAGAGTATTTAGCGATACTCACCTTGAGTTATAATCATAGTGTTGATTATACGAGGGGGGTGGTAATTTTTGTAATCCGTAGAAAGGTACTAAAAATTATTAATCGAGAATAGTGGACGTAGGTTTCAACGTGTGAAACTGAACCACTTCAAAAATCGTGTGCCTCTCTCTTATCCCTTTACTTTTCGTTATTTCGTTATTCGCGCTTACTTTGATTAATTAATTAGTTGATTTTAATTCATAAGATCAAATAATTAATTACATATCATATAAATCGAAAAAGTGGGGCTAGTTTTTAATACTCAATTCACCCCCCCTCCCCTCTCTGTATGCGATCAATAGACTCTACAATGGTATCAGAGGCCTCGTGCTCTTGATGCATACAGCAAGGAGTCTGATCCATGTTCCTTTATTTTTATTTATTTCCGCCTGCATTTAATTTTATTTTAATGGATTACAAACATCTGAAGTGTCCCGTATTCGATGGGAAGAACTACAGTCTATGGAAAAATATGATGACCCATTTCATAAAGGGTAACGATTGGGAGTGTTGGCTAATCATTAAGAATGGTCCTAATAAGATCATGCTTGGAACGGCTACTGGCACTTCCATCGAAAAGAAAGAAGATGACTATGTTGAGGCAGATTATAAGAAAGCTGAGAAAAAATCAAAGGCTATTAGTCTGTTGCAAAACGGCATGACCCATACTGAATTTGATCGTTTCTCATCTAGTTCTACTGCCAAGGAAATATGGGATGGTCTTGAGTTAGCTTATGAGGGGACAACTGTTGTCAAAAAGCAACGTATTGCACTACTTATGCGAAAATACGAACTGTTCTCCATGGAACAAAATGAATCGCTTGACAGCATGTCCACTCGCTTCTCTAGTATCATTAATGAATTGAAAAATCTTGGAAAAACTTTTGACTCCGAGGAAATTGCCAGGAAGATCCTTAGAAGTCTATCTAAACGATGGAGACCTAAGGTGACGGTAATTGAGGAATGTAAAGACCTATCTGACCTATCTTATCAAGAGCTACTTGGAACCCTAATGGCTCACGAGATTACTCTTGATGAAGATGAGGCAAATGATAGTAATAGCAAGAAAGTGGCTTTACAAGCCGAATCTAGTGAAAGACATGATTCGGATCTTGAAGATGAAACAGTGTTATTTGCTAGACGTTTTAAGAAAAAATTCTTTAATAAACCACAAGGGAAAACGTTTAACAATAACACTAACAAATCTTACAAAAAGCCAATTGAGTCAAAAGGGTCTCTTTCTAGTCGTGGTTGCTTCAAATGTGGGGATAATGATCACATGATCAAAGATTGCCCCACATGGAAGAAAATCAAAGACAAAAATCAACGAGACAAAACCAAGAAGGAATTCAAGCAAGTGATGATGGCTTATTGCTGGGGAGATCTCGACACAGAGGACGACGAGTCAGAGGAAGAGGAAGTCGCCAACTTGTGTCTAAGCAACGTCAGTCTTGACCTAATTTCTTACAGTGACAATGAAAGCGAATCCGAGATGTGTCTTGTTGGCAACTCAGATTCAGAACAAGATTCAGAAGATGACAAAGAGGTTAGTCATCTTGAACTTAAAAAGCAAGTTAAGAATTTATCTAAGAAGTCTTTAATTAAGTATTTTGAAGAAGCCTTAGATCATTGTCATGAACAAAGTCTTGAATTAAAAGATCTTAAAGAACAAATTCTTGATATTGCTGAGGAAAACCAACTTCTTAAGGCCAAAGCTAAAAAGCTCAAGTCTAAAGTTATGGCAACTTCAGCTATAACTTCAGACAAGACAAATGTTGAGAAAGAAGCTCTTGAGTCTAAAGTTATAGCTAATGAAGCTATAATCTCAGAGTTGAAGCTCAACATTAAGCATCTTCAAGCCAAAGTTGTAGCTAATGAAGCTATAACTTTAGAATTGAAGAAAGTCAATGAGCTTTTACAATCTGAGGCTAAGGCAAAGGAAGTTGTTAACCTTGATCACGAGAAAGTAAACTCCTTTCTCTCTCAGCAATTGAAAGATATAAAGGCTGAATTCTCCCAAGCCAAAAGTCAACACAATGAGGAGAAACTTATCTTGAACAAACGCTTCAATGATTTTCGTGAAAATTTCAAAAAGAACAATCCCTCCAAAGACTCGAATGTAGATCATTCGTCGTGTGAAAAAGAAATTCAGTCTTTGAAGGAATTGCTCCTACATGCACGAAAAGTTCATGATAAGTGGGGAGGAAGTCAAAAGGTCTTAGACTTCCTTACCGAACAGTCTAACAATAACATGAAGATGGGTCTAGGTCATGAATGCTATAGTCGTAGAGACCATGATAAGTGCAAATCCACTCCTTCTGACCGTGATTTCAGAAGAAGGAAGTATGTCAATCTTTCAGAAAATCTGATTTGCAATTATTGTGGTCACAACGGTCATGTTAAAGATAATTGTGTTAAATATGTTAACGACAACAAAAATCAAACTGATTTTGTGAAAGAGCATGACACGTCTAGTGTTAACGAGTCTGAATCTGAACCTCAACGTGATGAGGTTAGAAATAATGAGTTTAGATGGTTTTATGACATGGCTTTCGATTACACATCTGTACCTTCAAAATCTAAATCTTATGTGAATCAGAAGCAGTCATTTAAACCTAATGTGCGTCACAATAACAAACATTATAATAAACCTAGCAAACCCTATCCTAAGAAGAAAAGAATTGTCAAACAGGTATGGGTTAGGAAGGATCAAATACATAGAGTCACTAACCACAAAGGACCCAACTTAGCGTGGGTACCTAAAAGCTGTATTTGATTCTCTTGCAGATAATAGTGAAAGAGAACAATCTATGGTATCTCGACAGTGGATGTTCGAGACACATGACTGGAAACAAGAATTTATTTCTTTCACTAGAACCCTTCAACGGTGGCAAGGTCACCTTTGGAGACAACAAGAAGGGCAACATAATCGGTGTAGGTAAGATTGGTATATCCTCCTCACATGCTATAAATAATGTATATCTGGTAGATGGCCTTAAGCATAACTTGCTAAGTATCTCTCAATTATGTGAAAAAGGAAATAAAGTCGTTTTTCATTCAAATGTTTGTCGCATCATAATTGAAGGTACTAGTACTGTTATCTTAGAAGGCTTACGTAAACGGAACGTGTATATGATTGATTTAAACAAAGTCACTACAAGTTCCTTTACGTGCATGAAAGTCACCGTGGATGATTCATGCCTGTGGCACAAGAGGTTTGCACACATCAGTCCAACGATTTTAAAGAAACTCAAGTCTTGGGATTTAGTTGAGGGTCTACCCTCAATCAAATTCGAACAAGAAAAGATGTGAGACTCATGTGCCCGTTGTAAACAAGTTAGATCTTCATTCAAACCGAAACGAGTAGTAAGTACAGAGCGTCCACTTGAGTTAGTACACATGGATTTGTGTGGACCTATGAAAGTTAGAAGCCGCGGTGGATCAAGGTACGTATTCGTCCTAGTCGACGACTACTCCAGGTATGTATGGCCTATCTTTCTATTTACTAAAGATGAAACTTTCGATGAGTTTGTAGTAATGATGAAGCTCGCCCAAAACAAGTATGATAAAAAGTTAGTCTCCATTCGTACGGATCATGGCACCGAATTTGATAATCAAGCTTTTATAGAATATTGTAGGGAGAATGGTGTAGGACATAACTTTTCTGCACCACGAACCCCACAACAAAATGGTGTCGTGGAACGTATGAATAGAACATTAGAGAACATGGCCCGCACTATGCTTTTGTGTTGTTAGTGGCCTCCTAAGAAGCTTTTGGCAGAGAAGAAATCCATTAACTGCGTTATTGCACACTAGAGCTATGATTTAGACCTATTTTCAAAAAGGACTCCCTATGAAACTTTTAAGAGGGAGAAAACCCAATATAGCTCACCTTCGTTGCTTCGGGAGTAAAGTTTTGTCCATTAATAATGGCAAAAGTAATTTGAGCAAATTTGACCATGAAGTGACGAAGCTGTGTTGTTGGTATTCTAATCATAGTAAAGCTTTTACAGTTTTAAAAAAAGAACGTTTTGTGGCATAGAGAAGTGTTCATGTGTATTTGATGAAGCTTTAATGTGCTCTAAACAAGTTTAACAGAATGAAGAAGAAGACATGATGATCTAGATTTTCCTTTGCCTTTTAAGGAAGACGAGCCAGCTATAATGAGAGAAGTTATTGAAGGAATCAATGATGAACTTGATAAATCCGCAAATTGACCTTGAACAGAGAACGAGACAATTGTTGATGAGACGAAGGTCTTTCTCAAAGGAAAGGAAACTGAAGTTATAAGCTGATGATGCTATAACTTTGACCACAACCAAGATGGTGTAACTGAAGTTGTACCAGACTTCAGACTATAACCCCAGAGTCAACTCAGGGGGAAGGAACAATTTGATTCTGAATCATTGGAGGAAAGTGATAGTTCATCAGATGATAATGAGCCTAGAAACTCTAAAAAATGGAAATATATGAGTTCTCATCCTATGGATAGTATCCTAGGAAGTTTGAATAAGGGAGTTCAAACGAGGCGAACATTAAATAACTTTTGTTCATTCTATTCTTTTCTGTCTACCATAGAGCCTACCAACATCAAGGAAGCACTTGCAGAATCCGACTGGATCGTGGCTATGCAAGAGGAGCTTCAACAGTTCGAACGTAATAAAGTATGACACCTTGTGCCACGACCTCCTAATCGAACTGTGATTGGTACTCGATGGGTATTCAGAAATAAATTGGATGATTTAGGAGTTATAGTTCGTAACAAGGCTCGATTGGTCGTTCAAGGTTATAATCAACAAGAAGGGATTGATTATGACGAGACATTCGCTCCAGTAGCAAGACTTGAAGCTATTCGATTGCTCATCGCCTTCGCAGCTCATAAAGGAATGAAATTATTCCAAATGGACGTTAAGACTGCATTTCTTAACGGTTATTTGGAAGAAGAGGTTTTTGTTGAACAACCTCCTGGATTTTTGAATAGCAAGTTTCAAAACCATGTTTTTAAACTCGATAAAGATTTATATGGTTTGAAACAAGCGCCTAGGGCTTGGTATGACAGATTGTCAAAATTTTTATTACAAAACAATTTTAAAAGAGGATCTGTCGACAAAACCCTATTTCTAAAATCCGAGGGTTCTGATTTACTTGTAACTCAAATCTATGTAGACGATATTATTTTTGGTTCTACTAACAATAAATTGTGCAAGTATTTTTCAGATCTTATGACCTCAGAATTTGAAATGAGCATGATTGGAGAATTGAAATTCTTCCTAGGACTGCAGATTCAACAAACCAGAGAAGGCATAAAGATTCACCAACAAAAATATGTCAAGGAGCTAATCAGGAAATTTGGTATGGAGAACGCTCATCCAATGGACACACCTATGGTAACTGATAAAAAGTTGACCTTGGACGAAAATGGTAAGTCCGTAGATGAGACTACATATCGAGGTATGATTGGTTCTTTATTATATTTGACTGCAAGTAGACCTGACATTATGTTCAGCGTATGTGTTTGTGCTAGATGTCAATCATGTCCTAAGGAATCACATATGATTGCAGTTAAACGTATCTTGAGATATTTAATTGGTACATCTAATTTATATTTATGGTATCCACTTGAGTGCAATTTCGATCTAGTAGGATATTCAGACGCAGATTATGCGGGATGTTCGTTAGATAGAAAAAGTACCTCTGGATTCGCTACTTTTGTTGGACCTTGCATAATAACGTGGGGCTCAAAGAAGCAAAATTCGGTTGCATTATCAACTGCAGAAGCCGAATATATCGCTGCAGGACTGGTATGTTCTCAACTACTTTGGTTAAAGCAACAACTATGTGATTATGGTGTTAATGTTGGTTGTATGCCTGTTTTCTGTGATAATACGAGTGCTATTGTTATTTCTAAGAACCCAGCTCAGCATTCTCGTACTAAGCATATAGACATTCGACATCATTTTTTGCGTGACCATGTAGAAAAGGGCAACATTAAACTCGAATTTTGTAGTACTGACGTTCAATGGGCTGACATTTTAACAAAGGCGTTAGCGAGAAGACGTTTTGAGATTTTGCGGTTGGAAATTGGTTTAATCGGTAGCAATTAAATTCATCTTATTTATTTTGTGAACCTGCGTGACTGGCTAGATTGAGACGAGATTATATGACTGTGTCCGCATATTTCATTGCTAGTATATTTGTGTTTAATATAATATATTTTACGTGAGTATCTTGCATATTTAGTGTTTTATGGAAATTGAATTATGAACCACATTATTTGCCTAAAACCTATCTTATTAACTTTCCAAAATTGAGCCAAATTCTACCCATGTATCCTATACTAGCCGAAATTCTCACACAAAATCACCTAACCATATCTTCTTATTTTACCAAATTCTATCCTTACCATATCCCCAAAATTAATTACCTAAGATTCCCTTATTCAAAAACAAAAAAAAAAAAGGAAAAAGAGGAAGAGTAGGACGGCACCTCACGTGCACTCCTACAAAAACACAAACACCTTGTATGTCTACCAATCCATCACTACAACGCACCCAACTATTACCCAAACTCCAAAACCCAAACCGAGTCGGGTTCGGTGCTTGAACGTACAAAAAGGCGTCGATTAATAAAAAAAGTACAAGAGGGTGTAAGTGAAGAAATAAAAAAAAAAAATGGTTCGGTTGTTATGAACCCGAGAGTGGCTGATTTTTCGGGGCTTGAATCAAAATTGGATGTGTTTATGGGAAAAGTAATGGAGCGCCTTGATGCGCAAGATAAGAAAATTGATGCGGTTGTTGAAAAAAAAAAATTGTAAAACCGTGGCTATGGGGAACACTAGCTCTACCCGTGACCATGTCGGTTCGGGTGTGAGTAGTGAGTTGAGGTCTTGGATGACGGGTGTTGATGATTGCCTAGCGAAATTAGAAAGGAATGTTGTCAATATTCGACAAGAGATGTATAGGCAAAGGGATAGAATGCAATTCTTGGTGAGCCAAGGAGGTGCATTGGTGAAAAGCGGTTCGGAAATGCGTGAGGGGATGCACTCTATACTTGATGCGACGGAGGCTCTTTCTTTGAAGGTTCGAAACTTTGATGTTTGCCTCACCGCCCAAGCTACTCATGTGTCGACGTGCCTTGATCGTCTTTCTACTCTCGAGTACCGCACCCGACCCGATTACATTAATCCCAACATCATCCACTTACCCAAAATGCCTTGCTTTTCTATCCTTGGTTGTTTGTTTCTTAAAACTACTAATCTTATTCGGCCCATTTTGGCTTATTTTGACATTGTTCTATTCGGCCCAATGGCACTAAACAATATATTTTGTGGTTTGTAGTTTTAATTAACATTTGCACTTGATCTTGCTTGATATATATCGTGTTATATTGCGTATTTTGCATATCTTTTTCTTGCCTTGACATGTGTTATTCTAGTCGTTTCATGTCTTTGTTCTTGTCTTTTCAATGATGCCAAGAGGGGGAAGAAATGATATGATTTGAGTCTTTGCTTAAGCTTGCTCCTTGTCAAGAATCGTTATCTCTTAAATTCTCTCAAGCTATAACTTTGGCTAAGTTGTTTTGTTCTTGCGATCAAAGTTGCTATACCTTTGGAGTGCTTTGTTGAGGGGGAACCATACTTAGTCACATTGTTAAGAAGAACTCTTGAGGAAATCATATGAGACTTGTCATCATCAAAAAGGGGGAATTTGTTGGACCAATTTCATAGTTTTGATAATGACATGTGTTTACGTGATAATATATGTTTTACTCGATATATCATATGCATGTAATTGTGTGCTTTAGTCTTATTATAGCTAGCAACAATTATGAGAAGAAAGATCAAAGTTAGGCATAACTTTGATAAAGTTTGTGAGACAAAGTTATAACAACTTCAGGAATAACTACATAAAACACACATATCACAAACTCTAATCTCAACCATTTAAACTTATGGAAAACCTAGAAGACCCACAATATTCCCTTTCATTCCATTCTCAAACGTTTTTCCAAAACAAAGAACACCATTAATTAAACATATACATCAAGCTTGTATTTTTAGACGAAAACCTCATATTCAACCCCAAATGAAAACTTGAAGAGCTAGGAGAAGATAAGGGAGATTTAAATCAAAGCCTGTTGTTGTTGTTTCATTATTTGATAAAAAGATTCTTGTTAAAGAAGAGCTTGTTGTTGTTGCTTTATTATTTATTTTTACATTATTTAGGATTAGATTTGAATGAAATGTTATAACTAAGTAAGAAAATTGGGTGATTTGATAAATTGGGGTTAGTAAGTGATTGAAAATTTGGGATAATTTTTTTTAATATTAAAGTTCAGACCCGCGGGTAGACCCGGACCCGACCCGGACCCATTGGGTATGGGTATGGGTCTGCTGATTTCGGACCCTTGCGGGTATGGGTCGGGTATGGGTCTAAGGTTTGCTTTCCGGGTCCGGGTCCGGGTCTAGGTGGACCCGACCCAGACCCGACCCGTTGCCAACCCTAGCCGTGGGTTGTTGTTGATCCCTTGGAATGCATTCACATGTTGATAGTCATTTCCTCCTTCATTGTTATAAGATACATTATTCCCACAAACTTCAAAGGTGTGTCCATACCCATTGCAAATTTCACAAGTAAGGGTTTGATAAGCTTCCACCATAGGAGGTGCATAAGACCCATTAGCTTCATTCACACGATGGCCTTGACTTTGATTTTGAGCCTTTTGAAGCTCGGCAAAACCCTTAGTAAAAGTTTGTGTGAGCAAATCAATCTTGGCATTGGTATCCGCATTTGAAAAGTTCTCACTTGGGTATTTAGAACTCCTCCTCAAGCTATTTCCTCTAGTTCCATAGCTAGATTCTGACTCAACCATTTTTTTAATCAATGCTGCCCCTTGTTGGTCATTCAAATGATCGAAACTTCCCCTCGCGGAAGCATTCACCATAGCCTTGGTTTGAGGGAGAAGAGTTTGATAGAATGTTTGAGTGACATACCAATCCGCTATGCCATGATGAGGGCAACGAGCAAGTAAATCAATGAATCGATCCCATGCCTCTCCCAAGGATTCTCCATCCTCTTGTTGGAAGGTTGTTATCTCATTTCTTAGCATTGCCGTTTTGGAGGCGGGGTAGTACTTGCTTAGAAACTCCTTAGCTAAGGCATCCAAAGTAGTAAAAGTGTTTGAAGCATGGTTATTCAACCACCTCTCCGCCCGGTCTTTGAGAGAAAATGGGAACAACATTAGACAAAGGGTTTCCTCGGGCACACCATTTCTCTTCATGATTGCCACTCTACTCTTGAACTTCCTCAAATGGGCATGAGCATCCTCATCGGGAAGGCCTCCAAAGCTATCCCGCTCAATTGAACTCATTTGAGCCGGGTGTATCTCAAAGTTATTTGGGGCCAAGACACCGAAATTGATTGGAGATTGGGTATCATCATGATTGGGTCGGTTACGGTCACGTAAAGTAGTCATTTGTGGTTGATTTTGTTGTGGAGGTGATGTGGGTGGTGAATTTGGTGGTGTGTTTTGTAGAGTATTGTAGAAGGGATTTTCGAATATGGGTTCAATGGTGTTGTTTTGTGGGTGATCGGTTGTTGGAGTGGATGTAGAAGCGATAGAAGTATTGGCTTGTTGACGGCTAACCGTTCTTGAATTCCTAACCCGAGCAAGTGTATTAGCTCGTAGAGTCCTAAACAACCTTTCGGGCTCCGGATGGCTAAAGAACAACCCTTCACCCCTAGGCATTCACTCAAAAGCAACTCAAAAACAAGTTAGACTCCTAGTGTGTTTTTGGGCACACTAGGGAAAGACAATAATGCAAGGCACTCTACAAATAATCAAACAACTAAACACCAACAAAAACAACAAGTAACTTGGCTAAATCTAAGACACAAAACAAACTACGACGTTCCTTACGCCATCCCCGGCAACGGCGCCATTTGATGAGCGATTTTTCGCGTACCGCTCAAGCAAAAAACAATTTATAAAACCCAATGAATGCGATAGCGGAAGTCGGGGTCGAACCACAAGGAAGGAGGGGTCAACTACAAGTTTGAATGAATCCTATTCTAGCCTAATGAGAGTTGGATGGGAAGATCAACTAAGAAATAGAAATTGCTAAAATGATATGGTAAAGACAATTAATGGGAAAACTAAGGTGAAGGGTTCACCTTAGGGGGATTAATGGGTTAGTCAAGTTATTAGCAAACGGGTAATAAATTTGAGTAGAATTAATTGCTAATGTCTCAACAATTAATAATCTTCAACAAAGCCATCGCATTTGTCTCAAATCACTCATATAAACACTAGTCTAATCATCTCTACCACCGTCGCTTAAGAGATAATCAAACGATACTTGATAAAGTGGGTAACTTTCGTTTACACAATTCATCTAACACCTAGTGTGCATAGGGGTAATTCTCTAATTATTACCACAAGTCTACTAATTACCCAACTAATTATCCCACATAATCCTCCCTTAGGCTCCCCCTAAACCCTAGAAGGAGACTACTCACTCATATTATAGGAAATCAAACAACTAAAGACTAGGAATAATGAAATGAAAATCATACTATGGAAATGATTAATTATAACAATCAAATGATAAATAATCAACTAGAAATGAAAATAAATTGCATTAACAACAAAAAGATGAGAAATTTATACCAACAAAGCTTGTATTAATGAATAGGGAGAATGTCTTCACCCAAAATCTTCAATACAAACCCAAGACTATGATAGTTCTACTAAGAAAGACTAGATATACTAACTTAACTTGAGAAATTAAACTTAATTAAGGAACGATTAGGAGAGTAATTAGTGAGTAATAGAGGTTACAAAATTTCTAGGGTTTTGTGCTAATAGTTTCTCAAAAGCTGCTTACAAAAATTAGGGGGAGGGTATATATAGGCATCTCAAAAATTAAGAAAGAAAATAGAAGAGGTGGCGAAAATGCGGAGTTGTGTTCCTGGCCAGTGGACCGGCCGCCGGCCCTCTGACCGGCCTGGAGCACATCAGAACCTTCATTTTTCTCGTCTTCAAAAATCTTCAAAGTATGAAAATGGGTTCCCAGCCGGGTGCCCGGCCGCCGGCCACCGACCGGCCTGGAACACATTTAGGTTCTCGGATGATTTCTGATGTAGCGCCAGCCGGGTAGTAGACCGGCCGCCAGGTACCCGGCCGGCACTACCTGGCCTATTTTCTTCTTCCTTTCTTTTTCCTTCCTTTGTGAGTGTCCGGTCTGAGCCGGGTGGCCGGCCGCCGGTCGGATGACCGGCCTGCGCCACCTGAGGCTTCCTTTCCTCATTTCTTCTTCTCATCTCGGAATCCCGACTCATGCATGGCCTTTATGTTCCGATTTCTTCATTTCCGCCTTAATTCCTGCAAATTGAGGTTGACATTCATAGCACGGGAAATCGGGAAGCAAAATGCAGTTAAAGACACGCATATCCGTGTAAACGGATCAAAATGGGGATGAAAATGAGAGAAAAAATGTGACTAATTAAATGCTTATCAATCACCTCACTCCCAAATATTTTACTCATTCAGGAACTTTTCATGATAATATGTCAGGGAAACCAATAGTTCTCAATTTGTTCCTTTGTCGGAGATTAATTATGTGGATCTAGTGATTGTTAATACTATTTATTAGTTAGAGGTCATGACTTCAATCCTTGTTATTGACAGTTTTTATTTAATGTTATATTATCATACATTTTGTTCAACTAAACAAGATTTTTTTACATATAAGGGGTGATAAAGAGACGAGACAACTTGCGAGCAATTCGAGATCTGCTCGGTCAAAGCTCGGATCGTGCGAGCTCGGGCTGGGCTCGGGCTCGGCTTGTGCAAGCTTGGCTCAGGGTCAGGCTCGGCTCGTGTGACAACACCAAAATGTGTCGTGTTTAGTAGTGTTTATTAGGTTCATTTAATATACTTTTTACGGGTCGTTAGCATCGTTTTATGCTAACCTTAGTCCTTGTAATTATGTTGTTATTTAGTATTTTTTAGTCAAATTTTAGAGTCAAGCCCGGAAGTCAACAAAAGTCAAAGTCAAACTCGAGACCCGAGACCCAAACCCGACAATTGGAGTGGGCTAGGAACAAATTATCAATGCAAGAAGAGCAAGTCCAAAGGGTTAATGGAAGTCAAGGTGAGACTAGCATTCAAAGGGGTCAACGAAAGTCAAGGCGAGCGTAGAAGAGTAAAAACTGGCAGCATGAAACGCTGCCAGCGTCCGTGGGTGCTGCCAGCGTCCTGGTCTCAGACAGGTGTTCCTTCATTCTCCGTCTTGTCATTTTGAGGTCCATTTCTCAAGGCCCTAGGTTTCCGGAGCCAAGGGTATAAAAGAGCCAGATTGTAGAGAGAGAGAGAGAGCATGCAAACATTCCACAACACAACACTTTAGAATTCTCTCAATCATTGTTCTTCATTTTTGGCTTGTAATTTGGTTGAACTTTGTTATGGGTTGTAATACTTGGATTATGGGTAGCTAATCCTCCATTTTTTAGTGTAATTGGAACAAGTTCTCTCCTTTTAGCATTGTAAGACCTTTTGAACCTCTTCTTCTCTATTTAATTCCATTTTCTCATGTTTAAATTCCATTGTTGAATGAATTATTGTTGAGACTAACCATCCTAGCAAGTGTTTGTTTAATTAGTGCTTTGTCTAGATAAATTTGGTTAATTTGTCTTGATATTGTTGAAGCAACCTTGAAAGATTGTAACTTTGGTTTAAAAGTTGGAATCTTTTGAGTGGAATTTGGTTTATTGTGTGATTAGAACATGGTTTAATGTTTTATTACATGATTCTAGCTTGTTTCATTGGTTTTGTGCTTAAAGCTTGCATCTTTGATTTGGGCTCATGGTTTAATGGGTGTAAATTGGGTTGTAAAGGGTCATCCATGGATGATTTAATTCATGTTGACTAATTTCTTAGAAACTTGTATTAGATAATTAGAGAAGAGAGGAAAGGAAGAGTCTTTACTTTGTTAATTGTTGGGAACTTGGAAAAATTACACTAAGTTGTTTATCCATATTTGAATATTTGAATCTTTAGTTTTTGTTGGTAATTTTAGACGTGCTAATCAATTCTCATGTCAAACTTTCTCCCTATATGTTATCCTACATGCTTTGTCATTGTGAATATCATAGTTTCTAATTAATTTAAGCTTTTGTCTTAATTAGTGTCTTAATTTGTGATTAGAGTAATTAATTAGTAATTAGTTTTGTTAATTGGCTTTTTGCAAGAGTCTAGATTAGATTAATTTAGTTAATACCGCCTTCTCTTGGGTTCGACCCTATTCTTACCATTTTACTACCTTTATTGAAGATAGTTTATGTTTGTTTAGGAGTTATAAATTGTTATTTGATCGTAGCTAATTAGCGGATTTAACGACACGCGAAATTAGGCTCGTCAAATTTGGCGCCGTTGCCGGGGAAGGTAATTTAGCTAAATATCAAATTGAAACTCTTGTTAGTGTCATAATTTGTTTAGATTGTTTTTCAAATATTTTCTTTAGTAGTGTTTATAGGTTACTTTGTGTTGAAGTTACTAATTTGTGTTGTTGAGTTGTTTTAGAGTTTATGCCTAGGTCACAAGAGGGAATTGGTGACCAAGATATTGATCCATCTTCAAGTAGCATATCAAATTGGTTATTTTCAAATCCCCTTTATAGGAGACCTTTTTGGAGGGAACCTAGTGAAGAGGAATTGGAAAATAATATTTTTCACGAACAACCGGAGGAAGTGTTTGAGTCACCACCTAGGATACCATCTCCATTGAACGTCCTTTATCCACCTAATATGGCGGAGGATAATAGAACAATCGGTGAGATTCGGGCAAGGAATTATGAGGAGCAACCACTTTGTATTGCATATCCTCCCATGGGGGATGTGAACTTTGAGCTCAAAGGTTTCTTCGTCCACAACTTGCCTAGATTCCATGGCATGGTGGGGAATGACCCTAATAGACACTTGGCCGAATTTCATATGATTTGCCAAGGTGCTATTCCCCAAGGAGTGATCGAGGATCAAATCAAGTTGAGGGCATTTCCTTTTTCTCTTCAAGATGCCGCGAAAGAATGGCTCTTTTGCCTTCCGGCTCACTCCGTTACCACATGGGTGGGCTTGAAAAAAAAGTTTCTTGAAAAGTATTATCCGGATTCAAGACACAATCACTCCAAGAAACTTATCACTACTATTGAGCAAGAAATGGGAGAGACCCTTTATGATTATTGGGAGCGTTTCAAGAGTCTTGTGGCAAGATGCCCATACCATGGCATGTCGGGAGATGATTTGTTAACGGCTTTTAATGAGGGGTTGTGCCAAAATGACCAAAGAATGATCATTGCCGCCACCGGAGGTAGAATTGGCACCCTTAATGTGGCCGAGGCCAACAATATTATCGAAAAATTGGCAATGAACACAAGAAGCTATGAAAGGAAGAGTGAAAGGGGAGGAAGCTCTAGGAATGTATCATGGAGGATCCTTATGCTTCTCAAAACCACAAGATCATGCAAGAAATGGGTGAACTTAAAAGTATGATGTCAAAATTGGTTGTTAACAAAAGTAACTCATTCTCTCAACACCCCAAACCAATTGATGAATGCTCATATTGTGGGGGTGACCATGCCACCAACACATGCTACATCATGATTGAACAAGGAGCAACTATGGAAAGTGTTAATGCTATGGGGTATGTGAATTACAATTCAAGGAACCCAAGTGGTGGGGGAATGTACAACCAAGCGGGGAACCGTGACCTTTTGGGATGGGGAGGGGACAAGTCTAAAAGCTTTGAAAACGGTCAATTCAATCATTTGAGAGCCCAAAATCCCACCCAAAACCGGAACTCCAATTTCCAACAAAACCCCCAAAGAATTTACAATAATCAAAGACCCAACAATTCAAATTTCCCAAGTAACTCTCAATCTCCAAACAATGCTCAAAGACAATCGAACCAAGGCCCCATTCAAGGAAATTCTTCTTCTCAAGGGAACTTGAGTGATATTTTGCAAACACTCCTTGCCAATCAAGAGAAAGATAGGGAGGAGGCAAGGAGAGATAGAAAAGAGGCAAGGAAGGATAGGGAGGCAAACAACCTTAGGGTAAGCAACTTGGAAACCCAACTATCCCAAATGGCCTCCAATATGTCAAAATCTCAAGCCTCAAGCTCCACAAGATTCCCATCTCAAACCATCCCACCACCTAGGGAGAATGCTAGTGCCATGACCTTGAGGGGAGGCAAAGAGTTGGAGGTACACCCCCTTGGAAAAGGCAAGAAAAAGATGAAGAACCTTGAGATGGAGACCTTGGAAATTGAAGACCAAGGAGAGTTAGTAGCTGGTCATGAAGATGGGAAAGGGATATCCACGAGCAAGGACCCCAAGGGAGACACTTCGAAGATGGGTAAAGACATTATTGATGATAATGAAGTAGAGGAATACATACCGGAAGTCCCATTTTCTAGTGCTTTGATAAGCACAAGGAAGTATGACAAGGAGACCGACTTGTATGAAACTTTCCGAAAATGTGAGGTAAACATTCCTCTTCTTAATTTGTTGAATAGTGTCCCTAGGTATGCAAAGTTCTTTCAAGAACTTTGTACACCTAAGAGAAATCCTAATAAAGGAACCCATAGGGTTAGGGTGAGTGAGCATGTTTCAGCAATTTTCAAACAAAAATTACCAAACAAATGTGGAGACCCGGTGATGTTCACCATTCCTTGCACCATTGGAGGGCAAAGTTTCAAACGTGCCATGTTAGACCTTGGAGCCTCTATTAACGTCATGCCCCTATCCATCTATGAGACCCTAGGCTTAGGACCTTTGTCTAAGACCGGGGTGCTTATTCAATTAGGCGATAGGTCTAGTGTCTATCCCAAAGGCTTGATAGAGTATGTGCTAGTAGAGGTAGATAACCTTGTCTTCCCGGCGGACTTCTATGTTTTAGGTATAAAGTCTAGTTCAAGTGCCACTCCCCTTCTCCTGGGTAGACCATTCATGAAAACCTCTAAGACCAAGATTGATGTGTAAACGGATGTTTGACAATGGAGTTCGAGGGAAAGAGATTAACTTATAATATCTATGACTCTATGAGACACCCTAGTGATGTTCAATCTTGTTTATTCTTAGATATTTTTGAGCCTTTGGTGCATCAAATGTACAAATTATGTGATAGGGACCCACTTGAGGTGGCCTTAACTAACAATGTGGAAGAAGAGGGTTTGCGTTTGTTGTTGTCGGTTGATGTGCAGGAACTTCTCAAGGACTTGGAGAGAGAAGAGCCACTAGACACTTATGAAGAACTTAACATCATCGAGATGCTGAAAACAAAGGAAGTCAGGGGTGCCACGACGCTGCCAGCGTCCCCCAGCGCTGCCAGCGTCCCCCAGCGCCGGCAACGTCCTGGTCTAGAAAACCTATCCGAGCTCTTTGCTTTGAGCATACCCCTCCACAAGCCCCTTCCCTCAATTGTGAAGCCCCCGAAGGTCGAGTTGAAGACCCTTCCAAGTCATCTAAAGTATATCTTCTTAGGAGACAACCATACCCTACCTCTTATCATCTCAAGCACACTCAACGAGGACCAAGAGGGCAAATTGGTAACATTGCTTCACAAACATAGAGATACATTTGGGTGGAGCATAGCGGACCTCAATGGAATAAGCCCGGTGACTTGCATGCATAAGATAAGACTTGAAGTAGATGTCAAACCGGTCCGACAACCCCAAAGAAGGCTCAATCCACCCATGGCGGAGGTAGTGCAAGAGGAGGTAATTAAACTTTTACAAATGGGCATAATCTTCCCTATTTCCGACTCCCGTTGGGTTAGCCCAACTCAAGTCGTGCCCAAAAAGGGAGGAGTGATGGTAGTCAAGAACGCACAAGGAGACTTGGTCTCCACCCGACCACAAACCGGTTGGAGGGTGTGTATTGACTACCGCCGCTTGAGTGCAGTTACTTTGAAAGACCATTTCCCGCTACCATTTATTGATCAAATGTCAGAAAGACTAGCGGGAAAAGCTTTCTATTGTTTCCTTGACGGTTACTCGGGATATTTTCAAATCCCAATCGCACCCGAGGACCAAGTCAAGACCACATTCACATGTCCATTCGTTACATTTGCATATCGCCGAATGCCATTTGGTCTATGTAATGCACCGGGAACCTTCCAACGGTGCATGTTGAGTATATTCTCCGACTATGTAGAAAAGATCATAGAAGTATTCATGGACGATTTCACCGTCCATGGGGACTCTTATGATGCATGTCTAAAACACCTTGCTCTTGTCTTAGAGCGATGCCAAGAGTCCCATCTCATCTTAAACTCCGAAAAATGTCATTTCATGGTGACTAGTGGCATCGTTCTAGGACATGTAGTGTCGGAAAGGGGGGTTGAGGTGGATAAGGCTAAGGTTGACATTATCAAAACCTTACCTTATCCATCTAACACCCGAGACATTAGGTCTTTTCTAGGACATGCCGGTTTCTACCGGAGATTTATTAAAGACTTTTCAAAGATTGCTAACCCCCTATGTAAGCTTTTGCACAAAGAAGCGGAGTTTGTCTTTGATGCCTCTTGTAGGACAGCTTTTGATGATTTGAAGGAGAGATTGGTCACCGCACCAATTATTCAAGCACCGCAATGGAACCTTCCATTTGAAATCATGACCGATGCAAGTGACTACGCATTGGGAGTGGTTTTGGTTCAAAAGAGTGACAAGGGACCCCATGTGATTCAATATGCATCTACACTCTTGAATGACGCTCAAAAGAACTACTCTACAACGGAGAAGGATTTCCTTGGTGTGATATATGCCCTAGAGAAATTTCGATCCTATCTCTTGGGCACAAAGGTGATCATCTAAACCGATCATGCCGCCATTAGATATCTTGTGGCAAAGAAGGATGCAAAACCAAGATTGTTGAGGTGGATCCTTCTCCTAAGTGAATTTGATGTAGAGATAAAGGACAAGAAAGGAGTGAAGAATGTGGTGGCGGATCATCTAAGCCGGCTGAACCTTGAAGGAAGACCATCATTCCCTCTTGATGAGGTTGAAGGAGGTCTCCCTCATGAGTCCTTATATGCTATCCAAGTGGAGGAGCCATGGTATGCTACCATGGTCAACTATTTGGTAACAAAGCGGCTTCCAAGCCATTTTTCTTCCCATCAAAGGAGCAAAGTAAAGTCCGATGCAAAGTACTATATATGGGATGACCCATACTTGTGGAAATTTTGCCAAGATCAAATTGTAAGAAGATGCGTGCCCGAGATTGAGATTCCATCCATCCTACATCATTGTCATGACTATGCATGTGGAGGACACTTTAGGCCACAAAGAAACGCAAGGAAAGTGCTTGAATGGGGTTTCTTTTGGCCAAGCCTTTTCAAGGATGCTCATTGACAGGCTAAATCGCACACCTAATCAAAGATAACCAACTGGCCTAAACTAATGCAGTAAAGGAAGTCGGGAACGTATCCACAGGGAGACTAAAGAAATTCTATTTGCCAATTAAAAGTTTGTCTAAGTAACAAATTTGGGGGGTTTTGATTGTTTGTTGTCTAAACTACAAGTAGTGAAGGAAGAGAAATAAAGGAAGAAAGTAAATTCAGAAATAATAAGAGAAATAGCTAGGATATCGGGTTACCACGGTCAACGACGGTCAACAAAAGAATTAAAAGATTAACATAAACACGGTATGAAGGGTAATGGATAGTTCCTTCCGGTCTACTATTCACCCTAGAATTACTAATTTAGCTTTGGCTCTAATTAGGGCACTCTATTGTTCGCTGCAAGTCTCTACCTTTTCCATATCTTACGATCTAGGTCGAGGTTTAACAAAGTAATAGATCGATCACATGCATTTAACCAATTTACTAACGATTTAAAGCAACGATTAACAATACAAACCAATAATTATGGCTAAACTAATAATCTAATAATTGTACCGTCACATAACCGCAGTTTCCCTAAATCCTAGCATAGAAGAATTAGCTACTCATAATGGATCTAATGAAATTAACTACAACAATAAGAATTGAATTAAACATAATGGAATAAGATGGAAGAACAATTAACAATCTAATAAATTGAACATGAAAGAGAAAGAACAAGGATAGAGTGATTAAGAATGAATTAAAATTAAAGGAGAAAGATTCAATACCAATAGAAAAGGAAGAAAGGTTGATTCCAAGTCTTAGATCTAAAGTTACGTAGAATGTTTTTCAGTATGAAAGCATAACCTAATTATTCTGTCTTACAAAGCTTAAATACTAAAAACTGTAACTATTAAAACTAATGGGCCAAATCAGAAAATCAAATCTTCGGCTAAAGCTAAAAGTAGTCGATCGACTGCACAGCTTAGTCGATCGACTAAAGTGAAGAAATCTGCCACCTCTACTTCAAATTAGTCGATCGACCAAAATAGATAGTCGATCGACTATTGCCCAAAACCTTTCGATCGACTAAAATGTATAGTCGATCGACTATTTCCCAGATCAGCATGCCAATTTCACTCTAATTCAATGCGTCTTCTTCCGTTCCCGAGCGTCCCAAGGTAACAGTTCTCAAGCACGACTCCACTCGTATCCGGAATGCAACACAGAGATGAGATTCTACTCGTTTTAGCTCCTTGTGGGTCAACAACCTGTATGAAATAAAGAAATACCCAAAGTATCTGAAACAAAGTAAAATAGTAGCTTTTGCTACTCAAATGGCATAGAAATGCGTGCAAAAAGGGTTAAATAAATGTATAAATTAGGCACGCATCAAACCTTCCCAAACCAAACCCTTGCTTGTCCCAAGCAAGCAAAGACTTTAGACAATAAACTCACTTAATGGAACGAAAAAAAAACTCAGAGCTACCTGCACTTCTAGTTTCTAAACCGTTTTATGCATAAAAGCCAACACCAAGTCACAAAAATCAAATGCGAACGAGTTAAATCAAATGATAAAGGAAACTGAACAGTCGACCTTGCAAGACTTGTAAATATCGGACTCTCACGGGTCACTCATCACTCATTCAAAGCACATGGTGAGAAAATTTGTAAGATAAGAGAGAAAATAGCCACTCACCTAACTGCGACCTATAAGAGCATGCATGCAATTTAACATGATAAATACCTCTATCGACCGTACATACGCATTCCAACCAACCTGGACCAAGACACATGCCGAGGACTTACATATAGTGTGAGGTGAGATAATTTGGTGAAAAGGGGCAAAATAGATTTTGGATATGTGGAGGTAAAGCCAAGCTAGTACAACCGTAACCAATTAGTACACTCATACGCCTCATAAACCCAATTTAAAATTAAGATCGATGCCAAATTCGGCATAACTCAATACACACAACACGACTCCCCAAAAATGTATAAGGACAGGCACGAGAGTATAAACATTCCTCTTTCTTTTCTTTTTCAACACTAACAACTCTTTTATTTCATGTTATTTCCTTTTTTTTCGAGTGTTGGTTTTTTTTTCTTTTTTTTTTTCATTCTTTTTTTTTCTTCTTCATTCTCAAATTGGCAACCCTTTCTCATTGCGAAACTGAAATACCTAACTAACGATCAAATACGTACCCAATACAAACAATTAAACTAGTGAAGTTTAAGGGTAAAATATGAGAAAAAAAAGATTTGCCTCTCCACATGTGTCACCTTCCACAAACCGAATGCATACAGGCACAAAGAGGTAAATGTCATGGTTATGCAAATTAATGTTACATGCCTTATAAGGAGTCCTACTCACATCCTAGATGAAACTGATCATGAATGTCATCAGTTTATGAAGGCTCTAATTCGTTATAATGTTTAAGTAGGTTGCCGATATCAAGTCAAGTCTATTCGTTCAGTAAAATTTAATCAAAAACTCGTAGATTGTGCAAATGATTGTGCATGACGGCATTAACAATGCAAGGCTTAGACTATAAAAGCATAGACGCGGTTTCATCATTGTTATTCTACCGTTCCGACTCGACCTAAATGCAAAAATAAACATGTTTTTGTATTTTTATGATTTTTCAATTTTTTTTTTGAATTAAATAAACAATGCAATGCATGCGGAAATGTAATAAACATGAAAGCTGAAATGCAATAAAATGCAGATGGATGCAAACTGAGACAGATGCAAACCCTCCCCAAACCAAATCACACAATGACCCAATTGTGTTTAGCAAACAAACATCAGCAGCAGCATGTAAGGGAAAGGGGTGCAAGATGAGATAAAGTAAAATATGATAAAAAAAACTTACAATTATATACAAAGATGACCTCCCCAAACCAGCAGACTGTTGGAGTAGGTGTCCTCCACAATAGTGCGCCACATAATAAATCTTATTATGGAATATAATTGGGATATTTATTGACTATATATATGATTAGTCAGTTGATTAACGTAAATCAATAACGGTTGGCTGACTAGAGTTTGACGTTATTGTCGTTTGACGGCGGTGATCAACTGATCCCTTTCGGTCACACCTTAAGGATGAAATCCAAATAGTAACTAATTATTTGTATACGATACAGTTAATTAGTACATTACATATATTCGATATGTACGAGAGTTAATTATTAGAAATTGAGTTAAGAACTCAAATTCGATTAAACTTATTTTTCAATTATTCGATAATTGACTAATAAATTTATATCTTATTTTAATACGATTAAATAAGATTTAACTTAGTAATTAATCGTTAAATTACTAAATTAGTTGAGGTTTTGAGATAGAGGTAATTAGTAAATTATATTTACAAGGAGTTGTAAAATAAATTAAATAAGCATTGTGGGACCCATTATATATTGATATAATGGTAAAATATTACTTAAAATGTTAAGTACATATTATTTATTTAATTGAGTCATATTATTGTTATATGATCAAATTAACACTTAATTATACAAGATAATTAACCATATGATCAATAAGTATTTGTGAGACAAATATCAAAAATCAAAATGGATCAAACTAGACCATAATGGCCGGTTTTGTTGCTAGTTACTTGGTGATGATTGTTGTTCTTGTTTACACTCTTTAGTTACTAATTGAAAGTGACATAACAAGTAGAATACAATCATCACTTATACTACAACACTCCACTCTAATGCATATGATCAAATTGAAAAAAATAAGAGTCCTTTATGGACATATATGGTCCGGCCAAATTGGCTTTAAAATGATCAATTGTTGTTCATTTTTCACTTACTTCATTTTGTGCAATTTTCACACTTCTCTCTAAAATTCTTCCTCTCACTAAAAACTCTCATATACTAATATTTCTTAAGTATTACTAGTGTAGTAATATAGTCTAATATTAGTAGTATATCATCTATCTTATTATCTAGTTAATAATAAGGGTAGATTATTTGGGTTTATCTTGGTGCAACTGAAGGGGTCTGTCTACTTTGGAGATTTCTTGTTCATCCATATTATTAGCTCAAGAACAACAAGAAGGAGTTCTTGTTGTGCCCATATTATTTCCATATCAATGTGAGGAAATTTCTTCTTTTATACAAATGTCTTTATATTTGCATGCATGTTACATAGATCATAAAATACTAAATTAACAAGTAATTTAGCAACTTATTAGAGGAGTCTAATTAAGGTCTATGGACTTCAGCCAAGTCATGCAAGGATCATGAATAAACATCATGGACTCGACAACAAACCATGCCAAGTCATGCAATGATAATGAATAATCAAATCATTGTAATCAAGCATCCAAACACAACGACCCAAAGACAGACATCTCACGGTAAATGAACGCAAACTAGACCGTGTACATGGAAAAGTATATAATAAAAGGACATCCACGGGCATATCACACATTCCTGAAACGCATACACGATCTACATTTCGATATGCGGACTAATTCCTCCTCGGTAGCACGGACCGATAATAAATACGGTTCTAGTCTAAACCTGGCCAGATTCTCGGAATATACCATTTCCGATTCGACATGCGATACATTCGCATCCAAGACTCGGTCAATCATCAGACGCCGAGTTACCCCAAATTCGGGAAAAACAATTCACGAAAGAGGAGGAAAAGAGCACAAGCCTTCATAAACAGCGGTACGCTACATGCACCCCCTAATAAAACACCTTGACAAGTACACAACATTTGACGGGCCGGGTCGATCAACGCAATGCGTTCGCCTCGCCAACAACGTCGTCGTATGCCACACAATACATGCAATTCAGAGCAGTAGGATACCCTCCCGTTCGGACATTCCAGCCTTAGAACAGTGGATGTTCCTAGATAGACACATTATAAATTTGTAAAAACCGACTCAAAGTGGGACATACCAAAAACCGTCACCAAAACATGAGAATAGGGAATTATATAAACTTAACTATGATAAAAATGAATCAATACATGATACATAAGCATTAGAACAAGTTTATGAAGCATAATGAATAAAAACATAGATCACCTCTCCAAAACAACGTTGTTTGGAAACCAACTAAAACAAGGGTCCACTTCAAATGGTCATAACTAGAGTTCTGAACATGCAAATGCAGAAATTCCAAATGGAGGTGATAGCTTATCCTCTTACGGTTCCAACGGGATGTCACAAGCCCAAAAAAAGCAAGTAACAAAGGAGATATGGTCATTTTACAAAAAGGGGTCAGTGCAGGAAAACTGCAGTCGGCCGCGAGTAACGCTGCCATAGCCTCACGACGCTGCATGCGTCCTACGACGCTGCCTGCGTCCAAGAACGCTGCCAGCGTCCTTCACGGGATTCAGGCACGATCAAAACCAACATGTTATCAACAACAAAAATCCTCATTTATCATCACAAACCATCAATTCTCATATCAATTAACAACTAACAACATCCATCAACAACAACACAAGTCCTAAGCATTTTAACCATAATCTAAATACGATTACTAGCCTAGAAAACACGTAAAACACGTAAATGATATCGAGTAACCCTTCACCGTTACCTTTATACGTCTTTACTCCGCGTCAAGGTCCTCTTCGATTAAGAAATAGTCTTTGTCGGGATCTTGAAGGTCACCACCTACAAAATAGTTAATAAAAGATGAATTTACTTCACCTTGAGAAAGACGGAAAGTTTGAAAAGCGAGAAAGACGGTAATTTTATTATCAATACGGATAGAGGAAGCTGAGAGGGGAAGAATAAGACGAACTTACGTGAATTTGAGCAAGAAACGAATGAGATATGACGATTCAAAGATTGGATGAAAATGGAGGCAAGGTTTTGATTTGGGTTTCTTAGTGATGAAGTAAGTTGAGTTGTGTGAGGAATGAAATAGGTTAAGAGGGAGTATGAGGGAGTATGAGTAAAAAGTCAATAAAAAGTCAAAGTCGCCTTAAGACGGAATTCACATGGAATCTCGCGGAAATTCCAAATACGAACTCGGAAATTCTAAATTCGACTCGGAAAATTAAAATCTAAATTAAAACTAAAATTCGCTGAAAAGTATCCGTAAAATATTTTCACTATAAAAATAGGGTACAATAGCGGGTGTTACAATCACCCCACCTTTTAAAAAGTTTCGTCCTCGAAACTTGAGAGTAGAAAATAAAAGTATCAAGGACAAGATTCGGTTTTCAAAATTAATACAAAAACTTTTATAAGGGAAACTTTTATGAAACGAGGTTCATCTCGAAAAGGGTTTAAGGAAATTTTCACAAGTGCGAAACTTTATTTAAGGATCGCAGGAGTGCCCGTCGCGAACGAGTACTCTAGTTATCCAAATCAAAGCAATGTCGAAATAGTGAAATCGAAAAATCAAAACAAGCGTTAGTAAGTGCAGGACTAGTCACTAGACGTCTCCAATAATAAGTCCAAACATCCAACCAAACGCAAAATCCAAACATAAAATAAAAAGAAATCCATTTTCTCCAAAAAGAGGGTACACAATCCATCTTTAGACTTCTTTGAAAAGTTAAATTAGAAATACAATATGGAAATTTGAAGATTTTCTCAAAGATAAAATCAAAATAACAAGACATTACACGCACATAGAGCGACTCGCACATCTCACACACAATTCAGGGTAACAAAATAGATACAAAACACGCAAAAACAAAACAAATTGAACTATTAGGGATAGGAAGAATCACGATGAAGTCGGCAGGAAGATCTACAAGAATTCGACATCACTAACTCTACTAATAAGCTAGTCCTCAAGAGAATGTAATTTACCTCAATTACACCTTAACCATTCTAAATCGCTAAACTTTATAAATTTTATTTACAACAATCCCAATCAAAGCAACAAACATAATTATCTAAGATCCAACTAGCCTTACCCAGATCTCACGACAAGGAAAAATCCACAATCCATTATCGATTGTAATAATTCTTTAATACGCCATAACATCCTTAATTCGATCATTACTACGCTCGAATCCTCAAATATAAATAACCACATTAGCAAACTATGGTGGTTACTAATCCTCAAGATGATTGGGTTCACCATTCTATCTCTATATTCCATAACAACTGAGAACTCACTATCCAAAGCTTGCAACGAACCTTTCTCAATCTCAAACTATGATTCCTTAAGAATAAAAGAGAATTACTAATTCCAAACCACAAATGACCAATCACTTGGAAATCAGACAACCATTCAAATCATTTAGATCATCTAAAACTCAAATGAATCGATTTTCCTTTATGACATAACTCCTCAAACTTTGGGTACCAACTCAATTACCCTAAAGCAAAGTCTCTTTTAGAATCCACCAATTAGAGACATATAATTCCCAAATGATATCCCAAGCAACCGATATAATACTCAACAACAACGAATATCATCTCGCTCAACTTGATTCCCAAAATAGCACTACACTAGCAAGCTCAATAAATGAAGCCACAAAGAGAGTACAATACCACCAACAGATTCATCCTAAGGTTTAAATCCCAATCCTATTCATGATCAAAATCAACACGAAGCTAGCTAACAACCTAATCATCTCACCAGAGGAAAGGCAATGACACCATGACATTGGAAACGATAGGAGATTTCGAGGGAAACACGAACGCGATAAGATCGGACGAAAATTAGAGGAACGCTAGAGGCAGGGAGCCAAAAGCTAGATATTGGATAGATATAGCTATGAAGATAGCCAAGCAAAGGAAAAGATAAGAGAACACAATTTCCTAGGAATCGGGCTTAGTAGGAACTTGCATGAAAGGAAATGGAAAGGGATAATGGCACGAGAAAAAGGTTTAAGGTTTAATCCACAAAATTCCCTTTTCAAACTCAGGGCGATAGCAAAGCAAATCATCTCAATAACAAAGGTCTCTTACAAGGGACCCTCGTACCACATATCATCGAAGTAAGGTACACCTAGTTTTAACAAATCGATTACAACCTAATTCATCCATACTTTCATATAACACGGTATCCCAATTTCGGAATTGCAACTTAAGCATAATAACATTCTCTCAACTCCAAAATTTGACACATTCTCAAAGGTTTCAAAAACCGAAGAACCAATAAGGAATTCTCCATACTAATCTCTTTTCAACTCCTACGACCACAAGGTAGAACACCGAACAAAACGTCATTATCAACATCATATAGCCCACGAGTTCATTATTAACAAAGTACAACCTCAAGTCAAACATCATCACTAACGTCCCAAGGTATTTCCATCATAGCTCAAATCATCACATCCCTCGCGCATATCTATAATCTTCAAGTAATATGGTTCAACTTACAACGAAACCTTACTACTTCAAACGAGTCTCCGATACCATAAGATAAGATCATATCTTTAAATCCAAGAAATATAGCCAAATGCTTTTCCACCAAGCCTATATTCACCAACACACAATAGGAAACCACAAGACGTCACTTAACCTCAAAAGTATTTCGCACCTCAAGATATCATTCAAAACTTCTTATTTACACCAATTAGACATATCATAAGCATGGTCTTCAAAACAATACTAAACTTCTAAGTCCAAAAGACTAAATTACTAATTGAGTTAAGAAGTCATAGCCAACTCATTCAACCTTACACCATCGAATATCATGAACTATTTACACACAAGTCATGACAAGCATCAAGCATTAAAATCGTCAAACTAATCTTACTACCTTTACTTAGAGTTACAACCAATCATCAATATAGGGGGAATTTAGATCTACACCATTTTCCTCAAATCACAAAATCATTCTAACAATCACTAATATTCAACAAAATTCAAAGTTCTTCCGACCAAGTATAATATACCACAAACAAAAGGGTATGGCATCCATAAAAATATTACATGAGGAAGGTAAGGATACCAATGGTAAGATGGAGGAAGGTAACAAGAGTAATTTCCAAGGGAAAAAGAAGTTAGATGATGAAGAAGCACTTAGATAGAAGGAAGAGAGCATGATACATTAAGGACGAGAGAAAACATCGATGAGGAAGAAATACACTTCAATTAGGCTTGTCAATCTTCAACCTTCGGTAGAGGATACTTCTTCTAGGTAACACATGATCCACCTTAAGACGGTAGATACAAACAAACATAACATCACTCAACATAATCAACAAACAAGTTAGAACCTAACAAACATCAATACACCAAAGACTACCACCTTAGGTCCTTAAATCTACCCATCTCTCATTTATTATTTCAAGGTCAAGTAATTTAAGTTTAGGGTTCACGTGTGTGCGTCGGGAGCGATAAAGCTCTGATACCAACTGTGACAACCCTCGCGAATGCGGAAATAAAAACATACAAGCATGTGATTTAATTAGCGGAAATACGGTATTTTAAAAACCTTTATACATGCAAGATAGAAAATACGAGGAGTGTCAAATATTACAAAACCAAATACAAAATACTACAAGAGACGTAGTCTCTCAAAATGTTAACAAAAGACAAAGTTATTTAGCATCTAGCTAATGAACGTCTAGAGGTGTTTTATCCAGGGACAACGCCCGCTAGCTCACACCCGAACCCCAAAATGTCAAGCAAAAAGCCATCCATGAAAGCAACCTGTTCATCCATGAAAAACATGAACGCCACAGTCAGTGGGGAGTAACTCCGGGTTCTCCCAGCCATATCACATTAAACGTACATAAAAGGAAATACCAAAGTAGAAGCATGCATATATGGATATACATGTGAAATACGATAAGGATAGATAGGCAATTCAATATATAATGATAAGAGCATATGGAATACAAATCTGAATCCATCATGTTATACAAAGACTCGGGGAAGACACTCTTAGGCAACCGAATACGCTCACTAGGGCTTGCATCTCACCGTTAGCGGTATAAGTTTGATAAGATTGAGACTCGATAAACAAACCATGCCAAGTCATGGAATGACAATGAATAATCAATCATGTAATCACCCATCCACAGATAACAATACAATGACGACCTCTCTCACGGTAAATGAAACGCACTAGCACCGTGTACATGGCAAGTATGATTAACAGGCATCCACGGGAGAAAAACATTCCCTGAACGCATATACGATTCAATCCATTTCGTATATGTAGACTAATTTCCTCCGGTAGGACGACGATAATAATATGGTCCTAGTCTAAACCTGGCCAAACTCTCGGAATAACGTGTTCCGATTCGACATGCGATAAACGTTTCGCATCCAAGACTCGGTCAATCATAGACGCCGAGTACCCCAAATTCGGTCGATAATTCACGAAAGAGGCGGACAAGAGCTCAAGCCTCATAACAAGCGGTACGCTACATGCAAATAACACCACCTCGCAAGTACCCAACATTTGACGGCCGGGTCGATCAACGCATAGCGTTCAACTCCCAACAACGTCGTCGTATGCCCACTAACACATGCATTTAAGCAGTAGGATACCTCCCCGTTCCGACATTCCAGCCTTACGAACGTGGAGGTAGCCAAGGGAATGAGAGTACAAAGCACATAACAAAAATAGTGCTCAAACCGTAACCTTTGTAAAAACCGACTCAAAGTGGGACATATCAAAAACCGTCACAAAACATGAGAATAGGGAATTATATAAACTTAACTATGATAAAAATGAATCAATACATGATACATAAGCATTAGAAAAAGTTTATGAAGCATAATGAATAAAAACATAGATCACCTCTCCAAAACAACGTTGTTTGGAAACCAACGAAAATAAGGGTCCACTTCAAACGGTCATAACTAGAGTTCTAGACATGCAATTGCAGAAATTCCAAATGGAGGTGATAGTTTATCCTCTTACGGTTCCAACGGGATGTCACAAGCCAAAAACAAGCAAGTCACAAAGGAGATATGATCATTTTACGAAAAGGGGTCAGTGCAGGAAAACTGCAGTCGGTCGCGCATAACTCAGCCAGCGCCACCACGACGCAGCCAGCGCCACCACGACGCAGCCTGCGTCCCACGACGCAGCCAGCGTCCTACAAGGGATTCAGGAACGATCAAATCCCAACAAGTTACCAACAACAAAAATCCTCATTTATCATCACAAACCATCAATTCTCATATCAATTAACAACTAACAACATCCATCAACAACAACACAAGTCCTAAGCATACTAACCATAATCTATATACGATTACTAGCCTAGAAAACACATAAAACACGTAAATGATATCGAGTAACCCTTCACCGTTACCTTTTCGCGTCTTTAAACGGTTTCTAAACCTTCCTAGTCTTCACCTACATACAATTAGATAATAAAAGATGAATATCATTCACCTTGAGAAAGACGGATAATTTAAAAAGCGAGAAAGACGGTAATTTTATTACCAATACGTATAGAGGAAGCTAAGAGGGGAAGAATAAGACGAACTTACGTGAATTTGAGCAAGAAACGAATGAGTTATGACGAATCTAAGCTTGGATCAAAAATGGAGGCAAGGTTTTGGTTTTCTTAAGGAAGAAGAAATGTTGAGTTGTGAGGAATGAATTAGGTTAGGGTTTGAGGGAGTATATGAAGGAGTATGAGTGGAAAAAGTCAAGAAAAAGTCAAAGTCGCCTTAAGACGGGATTCACATGGAATCTCGCGGAAATTCCAAATACGAACTCGGAAATTCTAAATTCGACTCGGAAAATTAAATTTACGATTAAAACTAAATTTCACTGAAAAGTATCCGTAAAATATTTTTACTAGAAAAATAGGGTACATTTGCGGGTGTTACATGTAAGGTCCTGCCTGAAATGAATTCTTGGCCTTTTGACAAACTCCACACCTCCTGAGTACTATCTGGACCTCTCCCATCATCTTAGGCCAGTAAAACTGATCCTGCAGTATGTCCACAGTCTTCTGAACCCCAAAGTGTCCTCCAAGGCCACTCCCATGCACCTCCTTGATCAATAGACTCCTATAAGATCCTTTGGGAACACACAACTTGTTTCCTTTGAACAGGAATCCATTTTGTAGAGTGTAGGGTGAATCAATGGTCCTTGTTCCCTCTTTCTGTGCTAACCAATCTTTTACAAAGTCTGGATCTTCCTGATACATATCCTTCATGAACTCAAATCCAAGAACCCTTTCCTCCATGGTTGATAGCAGAGTATATCTTCTAGACAATGCATCAGCTACCATATTTTGTTTTCCTTCTTTGTATTTCCTAGAAAAGGTGAATGACTGGAGGAACTCCACCCATTTAGCATGCCTGTGACTGAGCTTATGCAGACCTCTTATGTATTTCAATGCCTCATGATCAGAGTGTAGGACAAAAGGCTTGGGCTTCAGCTAATGACTCCAATGCCTTAGAGCCCTGACAAGAGCATAGAACTTTTTATCATATGTAGAATAGTTCAGCTTGGCACCACTTAGCTTTTCACTAAAATAGGCCACAAGTTTCTTCTCTTGGATGAGGACAGCTCCAATTCCCACTCCACTTGCATCACATTCAACCTCAAATAGGCAATTAAAGTCTGGTAACCTGAGGATAGGTGCACTACACAAGAGTTTCTTCATATGTTTGAAAGCCTGCAAAGTATTCTCAGTCCAAGTGACCTCTCCCTTCTTCATACATTCAGTGAGGGGTGCTGCAATGGTGCTGAAGTTCTTAATGAATCTTCTGTAGAAAGATGCTAAGCCATGAAACCCTCTTACTTCTGTGATGTTCCTAGGAACAGGCCAAGACTGAACATCAATGATTTTGTCTTGATCCACTGAAATACCTCTACCAGACACCACATATCCTAGAAACTTAACTTCCTCAGTCATAAAGGTGCATTTCTCAAGCTTCCCAAAGAGTTTACTCTCCTTAAGTATCTCAAACACAGTCTCAAGATGCCTCAAATGATCATCCTTGCTCTTGCTGTAGATGAGAATATCATCAAAGTATACTACCACAAATTTCCCTAGACAAGGCCTAAGCACTTCGGTCATTAATCTCATGAAGGTACTTGGGGCATTTGACAGACCAAAAGGCATGACAAGCCACTCATAGAGGCCATGCTTTGTTTTGAAGGTTGTCTTCCACTCATCTCCTTCCCTGATCCTCAATTGATGGTAACCTTGCCTCAAATCAATCTTAGAAAAGAACCTTGAGCCACTCAGCTCATCCAACATGTCATCAAGCCTAGGTATAGGCAACCTGTACTTGACTGTGATGTTTTTGATAGCCGTGCTATCTATGCACATCCTCCAAGTCCCATCCTTCTTAGGAACCAATAATGCAGGCACAACACATGGACTTAAGGACTTCCTTACAAACCCTTTACTCATCAACTCTCCAACTTGTTTCTGCAGCTCTTGTGTAGCCTTAGGATCACATCTATATGCTGGTCTATTAGGTAGTACAGACCCTGGCACAAGGTCTATCTGATGTTCAATTCCTCTCAAAGGGGTAAGCCATCAGGAAGTTCCTCTGGGAACACTTCCTTGAATTGATCAATGAGGGGTTTAACTTCTGCAGGGATTACCTTAGACTCCCCTTCCTGAACTTCCTTTGATAGCAGCATCAATACAGGTTGCTCTTCACTACACTCTTTGACCATTGCTGATTCAGACAGAAACAAGACTCCACTAAAGTCTTCAGCCATACTGGGACTCCCATAACTCTTCTGATGTGGTGGCAAAGGGGGCTAATGTCACCTTCCTGCTCCCATGCTTGAAGGAATATGTGTTGCTTCTTCCTTTGTGTATGGAGCTTTTATCAAACTCCCATGGCCTTCCTAATAATAAGTGACAGGCATCCATTGGAACCACATCACACAGTACTTCATCTTTGTACACACTTCCAATGGAGAATGGGACCATACATTGCTTATCCACCTTAACCTCTCCTCCCTTACTCAGCCATCTCAACTTATAGGGGTGAGGGTGCTCTTGAGTGCTTAACTTCAGATTGTCAACCATAGTAACAGAGGCCACATTGGTACAACTACCTCCATCTATAATAAGGTTACAAACCCTCCCTTGTATGGTACATCTTTTCCTGAAAATGAGGGACCTTTGATCCTCATCCAAAGATATCTGTTGTGAATGCATTACTCTCCATAGAACCAAGCTGTGGCCTATGTCAGGGAGTGCCACTATTGCCTCCTGACTAGGCTCTTCCTCCTCACTCACCAAGCTGTGGCTCTTCCTCCTCACCTCAGGCTCATCCCTCTCATACTCAACTAGACCTTCTTTTTCCCAAGTCTCAACCTCCATTATAGTTAAGGTCTTCTAAGAAGGGCAATCCTTCCTGAAACGTCCATAACCCTGACATTGGAAGCATCTAATTCTGTTCTCAGTCAATGAAGTGCTTGGCTTCTGACCCATGATGCTCTTTCCCTTGTCTAAGGTAGGTGGGGGTGCTGTCTTAGGGGTATCAATGTTCCTCAACCCATTGTAAGGTCTGGTTTGAAAAGGTCTAACAGGTTTTGGTGTAACAGACTTAGTCTTTCCTATCTTTTCAATTCTCAGAGATAAGTTAACAACATCATCAAATGACCACAGAGGTTGCATCCTAACCTTGTTAGCAATGCTCTTATCTAGACCCTCTAAGTACCTAGCAATCCTTTCCTCATGTTTCTCATTTATGTCACACTGCAAGGTAAGCTGTTCAAACTCTCTCAAATAGGACTCTACAGGTTTATCCTCTTGTTTCAACTTAGACAACTTAATAAACAGATCCTGGGTGTAATCATTAACAACAAACTTGTCTAGCAGTTTCTTTTTCAGTTTAGTTCAAGACTTGATGGTTTCTTTCCCTTCCCTAGCCCTTAACCCTTTCATGGTTTCATACCAAAGAGAAGCATACCCTTTCAGTTTAAGGATGACTACTTTAAAAGACTTAGAATCATTATATCCTTTGTACTCAAAGATTCTTTATACTTCTCTTAACCATCCTAACAAATCATCAGGATTAAGACTACCAGAAAACTCAGGGATGTCTACCTTAAGATGCTTGTCTATGTGCCTGTGGATGGAAGCCCTGCTCCTTGTTGAGTCATCTGAGTCTGGATATTCTTCATCATCAGGTGGCCTTCCTCTGCCTCCTCCTTGGCTTCTTCCACGTCCTCTGCCTCTTCCTCCTATGGCAAGATTGCCATCAAGAGCCTTATTCACAGCCCTTGTGAGTTGTGTGACAGTTCTGGTTATGCCTTCTACCATAGTCTCTAAGTTGGTGATTCTCTCTTCACTCATTGGGTTGTTTTTGTGTTTTTAAATGTAGTTAGGGAAAATGAACTTACTAAGACTCTCAACCAAAGCTCTGATAACCAATTTGGAGTGTAAACTACTAAGGGTTGTAAGTTTTAGGGATGCTAGATTAGGCTTACTCAAACTGAGAACAATTTCAAGCAAAAATGGATGTTGTTTTAGAGAGGGTGAGTTGTTTTAACTGAAAACTCAAGGATATGACTTAGAGAAACTCCCCTATAGCAAGGCACAAGAGAAGGGACTCAAAGACTAGTTTCTGAGACAGGTTTAAAGTGTTACAGCAATGCACAAACACCCTATACCAGACTCAAACAGCAAGCAAGCTAGTCACAGCAAGGCACATACTTAACTTGACTTACAAAGCAAGACACTGATCAGACACCTTGAAGATGTATCAGGCTTGACTCAAACTACAGCACTTAGCACAAGTTTGAAAGATTTGAGAGGTTTCTCAAGCTAATTCATTCATAAAAGTCTGCCTGAAACAACATACAAAGACCTCCTTATATAGGGAGGCTGATATCATGTGAACCATTGGATGTACAGACCATCCAAGGGCCAACTTAGGACTTAAACTACTACAACAGACACTAATTAAGAGCCTCACAATAGGACGAGCTTAACAACTATAAAGTACAGACACAAAAGCATAAAAAACAGACTGATGCAAAAGTAATAAAGCAGCTTTTGGATTTTTCCTGAAATGGAAATCTGTTGTTCTTGTTGTCTTGCTGCTTTGCTCTGGATGTTTTGTTGCTCCTTGGGACTCTCTACTCTTATTAGGACTTAGATAAACCTGCCTTGGACGAGGACAAGTTGACTTAAACAAAAGGAAACCACATCTGGACTTGTACCTTCTCTGCTTTGATGTTCATTGGACTCTAGCTTGGGCTGCTTGTTACTTGAGTTTTTGCTAGACTTCAAAAAGGATTATCCTGAACAAACTTGTTGATTAGTGGGTTGGCTTGATGGTAGGCCATGGTGGGGGTGGCTGGGATGCTCTGGTGTACCTCCTTGGTGCTGGGTTTGCTAACTGGTCTGCTGAGCTCTGACTAGCATTGTTTCTGGCTTGTGTGGGGAATGTGGACTGAATTTGACCTTGGCATGGCTTGGTAAGCCCTGGACTATCTTCCTCAATATCATGGCTTGGTTTGGCTTGAAGTTGGCTTGCCATGGCTTGTTGTTTAGACCTTGTTACTCGAGCTTCCATCTGTGGGGGTCTTGGGGTCAGGTTTGTCTGGTTTGTGGCTTGATCATCAAGGCCCCTTGGGTGAGCTCCTTCTGCATCATTCTTGCCCCTTATAATGAAATCGGGTAATATATATTTAATATTACGATTCCAAACATAATTGCATTTTTATATGTTTGGTTATGATGTTGTGGTTGTTAATAATGATGTGTCTCTCGATCTAGGAGACATTGGGTGCTAGCAGCGATCATGCCGACCAAGAAGCAAGTCTTTTGGTTGGACTCTTTGCATAAACAACCATCCGAGACCTTTAAAAAGTTGATTATTAAGTAAGTTTATAATACAGATTTGGCACATAATATTAAGTTTCAATTATTATTATTTTCACTATTACACATATATATTTATGTGACTTTCTGCCTCTTTTTTTTAAAGGGCCTTTGAGAAGAAAAGAGCTAACGACGATCAACCCACGGAAGATTCTGATGATGGCCCTACTTTTACTACGATAACAGGGGTACATGCGCAAGTACAATACCTTAAGTGATGACATCTGTCTTTTTTAATTACGCATTAAATTAATTGGTAATTGCCTTCTCGTCTCTTCGTTTTTTATGTAATAATTGGTCCCTAAACAGCCGGATATCATACAATGTGGATACTACGTTTGTCGTTTCATGTTGGAGATTATTAGGCGAAGATATATCCTCATTCTAGAAAGAGTTAGTAGTTTAATGTAGCTAATACCTTTTTTCATTAGAGCTGATCTCTTTGCTGCTATATATGATTTTCTATGTATGCCTACTGTTGTTACCCTAGTGATCGATGTCTTTTATTTGTTTTATCCGCAGTATGCAATCACCACGCCACATGTCTCTGAGTACAAAAAGCACCATAGAGACGAGGTAAGGGACTTGTGGGGCAAATACGTCCTTGAACATTATTGTAAGGAAGAATAAATGAAACTTAGATTATTTTGGAAGCAGATAGGGAACTTTAATTTGTAGAAGCCATTAGAGCAAATTGTAAGTATGAATTGCTCTGAAGGAGATCAGTTTGGTTGTATATATCATTTTGTTGCTGCTGATTTATATATATATATCATCTTGCTGCTGCTGAAAGTGATTTATGCGTGCTGCTACTGCTGCTGATTTATGCCAGGATTTTCAGTGGTAGGGGAACAAATTACAATTTTTTCAAAAACAATAATAAAAGCAATAACAACGGTTATTTTAAAATTCATTAAAAGCGTTGTTACATATTTCCCACCAAAACTAATCATACTTTTAACAACGGTTTAGTCTGATATACCTGTTGTTATTAAAACTTTCCACAACGGCTTCCTTTGTATACTCCGTTGTAATTAACTCTATTCACAACGGGTTTGAAAAACTTAAGCGTTGTTATAATCTTTCCCACCAAAACTACACACACGTTTAACAACGGTTTCTTTTAACAAAACCGTTGTTGTATCTTTCCCACCAAAATTATTCACACGTTTTAACAACGGTTGGCTAGTAATAACAACGATTTTTTGCCATTGTTAAAAATATTCGCAACGATTTTAACAACGGTTTTGTTTAATATACCCGTTGTTATTAATGCTTTCAACAACGGTTTCTACTAACATAAGCGTTGTGTATCTTTTCCACCAAAATTATTTTCACGGTTTAACAACGGATGCCTAGTAACGACAACGGTTTTTTACCGTTGTTAACATATTGACAACGGTTTTTCCATTAAATATGAACCGTTGTTAAAACCTTTAACAACGGAGGCTTTAACAACGTCCTCTTTTTAATATTACAACGGTTTTTAACCGTTGTCATAGCCTGTTTTTGTAGTAGTGGACAACTCGTATCAAATACCCATGTGGTGAAACTTGTTTAAAAATTATGTCTATCATATAAATTTCAAATAATATTTTACCTGACGACGTCACACGTCCCGCCTTTTTATCATCTAAATATTTGGGGCAATTCCTTTTCCAATGCCCAGTCCCGTCACAATAATAACATTTTGGTTCGGCTGTTGCCCTCTTCTTAGGTTTGGGTTGGCTATTCTCAATAGCCTTCCCCTTTTCCTTGGACTTGGGGTCGGCCTTCTTCCCCTTAGTACCAACCCGTTTAAACTGTTTACATTTTGAATTAATGTTCAAAACATCTCTTCTTATCCTCCCACTCGACATCAAATCCCTTTCAGTTTGTACTAAAAGTCGATGAAGTTCATGAATACTTTTATTCATGTTATTCATGTTGTAATTTACCCTAAAATTGGCAAATCCATCGTGAAGTGAATGAAGCACGCGATCAATTACAATTTCTTTGGAAATTGGACTTCCTAAAGTCTCGAGAGTTTCCACACACTCAGTCATATTGAGTACATGGTCACTTACGGATTGACCTTTTCCGAGACGAGCCTCGAAACAACGCATTGCAGCATTGTATTGTTTGACACGAGGTGCTTGGGAGAACATACTCCCTAGTCTAGAATAGATTTCATGTGCAGTAGGAAGTGAAATACAATGAAGTTTTAAAAACGGATCTACAACAAAGATTAAGACATTCTTAATCGAGTTTCAAATATGCATGTATTCATCATATGAAGTTCTAGCTGCGGCAGTTACCCTTGCCGCGGGTGCAGGAGGAGGAGGGTCAACGATATATCGCAACTTTCCGTCAGCAATAGCAGCAGTCTTCAACTGCTCTACCTACTCGACGTAGTTGCTCCCGTCTTTCTTTAAACATGTTTTGTCCATAAAGGACCTTAGCCAGGACTCTTTTGGAAGTGTAGCAGATGGTTTATCATTATGTTGAACTGGTGTACTAGTCGACATTTTGCAGATATATTACTACAAACAAAAAGAAGGAAATATAAGCATTTATCGTAAAATAAACTTGAAAAATCAAGTTATAAAAGCATTTATATAATGATCTGCCACTAAATTATATAAACGATCTCAAGATCCGTCTCTAATTAATCTCGGGCACGGTGAGCCGATACATCCCAATTTTAATTAAATTCGGTGAGTTAACGTTTAACTGATTCTACTCCTAGAATTCTTGGTCGACAAATTTCTTTAAATTTATCTTTAGCCCCGGAATTGAGACTCGTCTCTGCATCCCGTTGCGTCCAACCAACTTTGACATGTAATAACTATTATTAACCTACTTATCCAACGTAAAAAGGGAACACCCCGCTGAGGCGAGCGTCGTGGCCCTAATGAAGAAGGGATTCATAGGTGCTACTAATTGGTAAGACTAATCTCAATTTTAATGTGTGAAAGATCTTGTCAAAAACCATCTATCACCCTTTTTAAGTGAACTAAATTGGCGAATCCTTGACGATTTAATGATAACAAAATTAAAACGCACTAGTTTTGGCATTTGACAATTTGGCATGGCGGAAACATATAAACACATATAGCATGCAAAATATAAAATGAATATCGTAATATGGCCACCTATCCTAGTTAATCTTATTAACTATTACAAAAGGTCTTCAAAATTACATTTCTTCAACTTCTTAAATCCGTCTTTTGGCCACCTTTGTCTTCGTCTTTTGGAACACCGTCTTCTCAAAAATAATTACATTATATAATCCTATTATACAATTTTCTACTAAGAAATGAAAATAATTAATTATACAAACGGGCAATACGAGATTGTTTAATTACAAATTAAACTAGTATTCCCTTACATTTCGGGTAATACTAATTTCTAACTTGGTCATATTAGGTACAACATAATTCATCCAATGAATAAATAAAAAATAACATGCTAATATGCAACATATTATTTACTATAAATAAACATGAAACATGCCAAATTGCCATTTTCATAATTAATCATATTAATAAAGCATTTCATTAATAGAATTTTAAACATTTTTAACCATTAAAAATTGTAAATCAACACTTAAACTTTATTTAAGTTCATACTAACATTCCAAACTGTTTTGGTACCTCAAAAACTAGTCTCCACTAATATTTGAACAATATTAGCATGATTTGATCTATCTTGCTATTTATATCACAATTATCGCAACTTTTACGCCTTTATTCCGAAATAATCATATAAAATATTGAAAATTCAAAATAAATAATTGTAACTTTTCTGGAAAATTACCAGAATACTTAATGGACCAAAATAAAAATGTCGGAAATTTTAAACCGTTTTCATAATTCATTCGCATGTTTATCGGTTATCATGTAAAAACGATATAATCATGCCAATAAATTATCAAAAATATAAAATAATTTTAAAAATCAAAATTTAATGATTCTGGAACATTTACAGGTCAGGGAAGAAAATAAAATTGGCCCATTTATTTTTCGGTCATTTTTAATCATAATATAGTCATTACTTATTGATATTTATCATATAAAATCAGTAAACATGCAAAAATTAACAATTTAATTTCTTAATTTTACATATACTAAGTAAAACATGCATGCCAGCGTATATTAAGATTTAATCATCAGATTTAACATGCAAATATTTTAAATTAACAATTAACCCAAAATAATGCATTTTAAGAAACTTTTAACCGAAAAAAGAACTAAAAATAGCAAATTAACTCCAAAAAAATTCGACCCTAAAACTTGTAAGATCAGAATGAATATGTATGGAAAAATTAGTCATAATTTAACCATTTTATCAATATTTAAGCAATTTATCATATAAATCGTCTTAAAGCTTATTAATAAACATGCATGCACAAACTAAGCTCTGATACCAATTGTTAGTTATGAAAACTAATATATTAGACTTTCTAATACTGAAATTAAATTACCATAAGTAATTTAATTATACATGATCTAGTGCATGCAAGTATGAATAAGTGTATAAAACTACAAATAAGGAGAAATTTCCTTACAAAGCTTTATGGAAATGGTATACTATAACTTTTGTAGTTTTACAACCTGAATATAAGAGCTCCTTAAACCTTAATTCAAAGTAGGATTACTCCTCCTTGTTGCACCCAAAGATTTGCCCCAAAATCTTAGTTTTATTAACTAGATAATAACTAAGACTAACCCTTAATAATACTACAAATATTACTACTTATTAGTAATATAAGATGATGAAGATGAAGAATAAGATGAACAATTCAACTTATTGTTCTATGTTGAAAAAGGCCACCAAGTGCTAATAATGAATAATTTTTCTTCTTAATTCATCAAGTCACATGACCATGAATTGTTGTGGTATTTATAAGCAAATTAGGGTAGTGGAATGTGATGTAAACATCCACTAATGAGTGGAAATATTGCCCAACACTCACCTAATTGTGAGTGTGCATATTTCGGTCTATATGTGAGTTTTTGGGTCCATTTTTGACTTTTGATATTTGTCCCACAAATACTTATAAGTCAAATACTTAATTATCTCATATAATTAATTATTAATTGGACAATTTAACTATTATATGATACAAATAATTAAATAATATACACTTAATTTTTAAGTGATATTTAACCATTATATCAATATATAATGGGTCATTGGATACCTATTTTAGCTAATAATACAACTCCTTGTAGTATTTATTAGCTAATGACCACTACCTCACAATATATATAAACAACTCAAGGAATTTAGTAAATTAACTTTTAATAACTAAATTTCACTATATTTGATCGTATCAAATAAGATAAATATTTTATTAGTCAATTACTACATATAAAATATTTTGGTCCGAGTTCAAAACTCGTTCATCACATTTAAAACTCACTTGACTAATCTTTAATCAATATTAATAAGGGACTAACTAAAATGTATCTTTATACAATATGATTAGTTTTTCCATTGGGGTTTCTTCTTATAGGTGTTACCGAGAGGGATCAGCTGGACACCGCCGTCAAACGACAGTAACGTCAAACTCTAGTCAGCTGAGCGTTATTACTGATATACGTTGACCAACTGACGAGTATATTATAAATATATCCCAAATTTATTCCTTTAATGAGATTTATTTAGTTAACGCACAATTGTGGAGGACACCTACTCCAACATTAATAATGTTGCCTTAGGCTTTAGTGTGACAACCCTCGCGAATGCGGAAAAATAAAACAAACAAGCATGTGAATTATATAGCGGAAATATGAAGTTTTAAAAACCTTTATACCTGCAAGATAGAAAATACGAGGAGTGTCAAAAAATTACAAACTAAGTACGGAATATAACAATGAGACGGAGTCTCTCAAAATATTAACAAAGTAAAAGTGTTTAGCAAATAAGCTAAAATCGTCTAGAGGTGTTTCATCCAAGGACAACGCCCGCTAGCTCACACCCGAACCCCAAAATAGCATAAGCAAAAAGCCATCCATGCAAGCAACCTGTTCATTCATGAAAAACATGAACGCCACAATCAGTGGGGAGTAACTCCGGGTTCTCCCAGCCATATCACCTTTAACGTACATAGAAGGAAATACAAAATAGAAGCATGCATATATAGATATACATGTGAGATACGATAAGAATAGATAGGCAATTCAATATAAAATGATAAGAGCATAAGGAATACAAATCCGAATCCAACATGTTATTCAAAGACTCGGGGAAGACACTCTTAGGCAACCGAATATGCTCACTAGGGCTTGCATCTCACCGTTAGCGGTATAAGTTTGATAAGATTGAGACTCGACAGACAAACCAAGTCAAGTCATGCGATGATCACAATAAATCCAACATATTATCATCCATTCACGAACCAATACATTGACGGTGCCCAATCATGCAATGACCATGAATAATATCATGAGATCACGCATTCAAAGACGACAAAAGACGACATCTCTCACGGTAAATGAAACGCACTAGCAT